>JARFXV010000485.1:775000-882826 GCA_031761425.1 Cosmopolites sordidus | reverse complement strand
AAAAATTGACTCTAAATCTCAGTTGGAGGAAAGAGAATCATAAAGGAATGTTAGATTTTAAAATCTGTACGAATTTTTACTGGATATTTGATACCCTAAATTCAAACTTAGCTAACAAATATCTTAATGAAGACATAAGGGATGTTAATAGTAACTGCTTTTAAACATACATAAACAATGCAATCTCAAAAGTGATTGTATTTCTGAAAATAAGCTTTCTTTCTAGTAACGCTTCATGTATTTCAAGCCGATTAAATATTGAATTTTCTTTTGACAGCATTCGAAAACAGATAAGGTCGATATTTTCGCTATTACGTAAAAAGCGAATTTTCTGAGTTGTTTAAGCACTACTTCTTGCGTAACCAACAAACGGAAAGTCTATGCTCGATTTGTGGCTCACGCCTTAAATAAGAACCAAGAAATTGCTCGCGTTGAACATTGTAAGGACGACCTTCAAACAAAGCGTCAAAGTTATACATGGAAGTCCCCAGGCTCTGCGAAATCGAAAGGGCTGCGCTTCCAAATGTCGCGAGAGAAGACAATGTTTTTACCGACTGGAATTACGGGAATTCGATCCACAGGGTCAAAATGCCACTGCTGAATATTGTCTGAGTGAGGACCGAATATCAAGTCCGAAAAAGCAAGTCTACGTGCTGCAACATCCTCCGTATTCGCCTGATTTATCACCATGAGACTACTCAAATTGGTCATAAAAGAAAGGTTTTATGACGGTATTACACAAGTCCAAGAAGCAACGGTAAGGATCATTGAGGCAATTCCGAAAAACAACATAAAAAAGGTAGGCAGTCATGGGGATTGCCGACAAAAGTGAAAACTGGAAACTTTGAAATAACTGTGTTTTTTTTTTTAATTTTAAATGTATAATTTAAAAATATATAATCATTTTTTTCACGTAGGATCGAGGATCTAAACAAATATAGAAAATGGACATTATTTTATTATAATATTTTTTTGTAAAGTTCTAATATTATAAATAATCATTTTCCAAAAATTATCAAAACATTTATTTAATTTCTGACAATTTAAATCAATAATTTTGGAAAATTAAATTTATTATAAAGTTTTGTAAAATTTTTAATTTTAAAATCCGCTACAAAAATACTATCGAACAACTAGCAATCTGTTTTCCCACGCTAGTAAGATAACTCCTAAGCTACTATGAAGTATACATTGCACGATGTATCGCAGAGATTAAATATTAGAAAAATATATATTATCAAATTATTCAACGCTAATGTTGATACCAATAGTGGAAATGTTTGAAAATATATGCTTTGTTTTTGTTATTCATTTTTCTATATAAAAATATTACCATATTAAGTACTCACTCTTGTACTGCACAGTTATTCTACAATTAAACAATTAAAATAGTGACTATCTAAAACACAATTAAATTTAAAACATATTAAAATACAATTGGAGTACACTAGCATGTCGGTGACGCGAACCCATAAGTTTTACTCCTACCGAAAATCGCTCAACACGGCTAAAGAAGTTTTCACTTCAACAATCTATGCTAGCAGTGGATGCACGTGCCCAGCGGTGTATGTATTTTAAATAAAAATGAGTTATCTTGTCAAAATAATTAATTGTTTTTTGTTAATCTGAAAAGTTCCGTTATTTTTTCGACATATTGTGTACATTTTTATATTTTACATCTTTATATTTTGCATAATACTTTTCAGTCATTATCTTTCCTTTTCAAAAAAGTCGATGAAAATAATGCCTTGTGAATTCCACAAATCACTAGCCATGGCCTGGCCAGAAACGCCATAACCGTGGAAACATCCTCACTTTCTCCTTGGAGGGATAAAACCCACTGTTCTGACAATTCCTTCCTTTTTGGTGTGTACTGATTAATCCAAATTCATTGGCAGTGGTAATTTGCCGCAGAAATTTGTACATATTACGCTTGCACATGTCTAAACACTGCCACGCTTACTGGATTTTCCGTGTAAATGGTTACTGGATTACGTTTTTGATTTACAGCGAGGCAACACCTTCTCTCTGTGATCGGTCAATACGATATCACAAATTTTTGTTGTAAACAAGTCGTCATTTCTTCAACAAGGCATCAAGAGCGCGAAGTACCACTGGCGCTTGTTCGAAAACATCAAAACTCAGGAAACCACTGAGGAACCATAAAATGTAAAGAAACAGTATCCATAATATGTTTTAAAGTTTTTTTAGGTTTGCACAATGGTTCTTCAACGTAAAAAGAATACAACTCACTTTTGAATACATCTCTTTTTTGCCATGATACCAAAAATATTGAACTTATCTACTTTAGAAGACTGTCAAGGCATAACCAAATATTATATCGGCTTGAATCGTATCATCGCATCCCAGTCCATGTCAAAAAATTTTTCAATAAAATCTTGAAAACGTATATGAAAAATTTTATATCTAAAAATATATTCGATAACTCTCAAATAATTATGTGACACAGCCTTAATTTTAATCAAGTTCTTTGTATACGTTCTTTCAGTTTTAAAGAGATCATTCATCCAATATTTTTCATAATATGGACCCGTCAGATAAGAGCATTAAATCCTTAAAAATTTGAACAAAAATTAATTATATTACAAAATTTTTCAATTTACTTTAACAAAAGCTCACATCAAACGTGACCATCTCCTTTAAAGAGACCATCTTCAATTATAGAGTATAAAGGAAAAAAAATTAATTAAAGATGTTTTCCGGTAGAGTAACCCCGAATAAAGGAGTTACTTTTTCAGGTTGCAAAATTTATCGGCAGGGGAATTATGGCGAAAATCTTATGCTCGAATCAACACCAAAACATCGATTTCAGCACCAGAACAAATTTATAAAAATAAATATTTAAAAACAACTTTGTGAAAACTATATATATACGTGTACATCAGTTGGTGCGTTTCTTTTTATAAAAAGTGTATTTTTGAACACTGACACGTACTGTCTACGTACTTGGATTTTCAAGAAACTGGTTTTTACAATTTTTCAATTCCTCAATTCCCATGTTTCCCATTTCTCAATTTTCCGATTTCTCAATGTCTCGATTTTTCGATTTCTCAAGTTTCAAATTTCTCGATTTCTCAATCTCTCGATTTCTCAATCTCTCCATTTCCCAATCTCTCAATTTCTGGATTTCTCGATTTCTGGATTTCTCGATTTCTCGATTTCTCGATTTCTCGATTTCTCGATTTTTCCATTTATCAATTTTCATTTCATTTTCCCATTTGTTAATTTTTTAATTTTCTCATTTTCTCATTTTCCCATTTTCTCATTTATCATTTTCTCATTTTCCCATTTTTTTCATTTATCATTTTTCGTCATGTTCTCATGTTCTCATGTTCTCATGTTCTCATTTTCTCATTTTCTCATTTTCTCATTTTGTCATTTTCTCATGTTCTCATTTTCTCATTTTCTCATTTTCTCATTTTCTCATTTTCTCATTTTCTCATTTTCTCATTTTCTCATTTTCTCATTTTCTCATTTTCTCATTTTCTCATTTTCTCATTTTCCCATTTTCTCATTTATCATTTTCTCATTTTCCCATTTTTTTCATTTATCATTTTTCGTCATGTTCTCATGTTCTCATGTTCTCATGTTCTCATGTTCTCATGTTCTCATGTTCTCATTTTCTCGTGTTCTCATTTTCTCATCTTCTCATTTTCTCATTTTCTCATTTTCTCATCTTCTCATCTTCTCATTTTCTCATTTTCTCATTTTCTCATTTTCTCATTTTCTCGTGTTCTCATTTTCTCATCTTCTCATTTTCTCATTTTCTCATTTTCTCATTTTCTCATTTTCTCATTTTCCCATTTTCTCATTTATCATTTTCTCATTTTCCCATTTTTTCGTTTATCATTTTCCTCATGTTCTCATGTTCTCATGTTCTCATTTTCTCGTGTTCTCATTTTCTCGTGTTCTCATTTTCTCATTTTCTCATTTTCTCATTTTCTCATTTTCTCATGTTCTCATTTTCTCATTTTCTCATTTTCTCATTTTCTCATTTTCTCATTTTCTCAATTTCCTAATATTCCAATTTCCCAAACTCGCAAACTGCCAACTTCCCAACTTCTCAATTTCTTAGTGTGAAGCCTCAATTTCTCAGTTTCTTCCGATCAGGGGATTGATCTGACGAAATAGCGCGATCGATCTAGTGAAAACGTTGTAAGAACCCAAGTACTTCTCAGTATTAAAAGAGGAACTTTTTACAAAAAGAAACGCACGGATTGGATTTAAAACCAGAAAAATTTCCCAGTAAAGTACACCGTCCTATATAGAAAGAAAATATAGGGCATCTAGAGGGAAATATCGGCTCGCCCTAGAGAAACATTGATACAAGGGCACCACAGGAGAAAACTAACAATAGAAGACTGATATGGCACTTGCCGAAAAAGAGTTCCTAGTAAGGGATAGACTGTGTTCCAAAATGGCAATAATGGGCTCGCAACTACTATAGCTACTACTAAATATGATATAATATACTTTTTGTTTATTGATTTTTTATATGAGCAATAAAATATTGAAAATAAACAGAATAATCTTGCATAAACTATAGTATTCCGTCAACCTAAGAACAATTTCTAACTGTATTAACACTAACATAAATATTGTTCCACTGGCGCTAAATGTAAATAGACATACATTATCGACGTTAGTGGTAGTCAGGCGCCTTTAATTCTCGTGTTAATTGAACTTTATAAGGTTTATAGCTAAATCCTTACGTAAAATAGGCTATACAGCTTCTTAATAATGTCAGTTACTGCGAACTTCGTGAAATTAACATATTTGGATATCCTACAACACACACAAGCAACTTTTTGTAGATGATTTTCTTGTTTTTTTAGATAAGGGATCCTTGAAATTATTGAAAGAGAGGAACCTAGAGTATTAAATTGTTAAAAGTATGTGCGGCACCAGTTTTATTTTATAGATCATTTAGTCTAGACTAGACTATCCATCTTTAACTAGATGACGTTTAGTGGAATGGATTTATTGTTTTATTAATTACCTCTTTGAATATACAGGGACATCTAGGGAGACTTGAGAGTGTTACGTGCCATTTTTTCTAAAGATAATTTCTCAGTGATTCTTTTTCTGTAATAAATTTGCCTAACGAAAAAATACACAATTTTCTAAAATAAGTACAAACTTTTGAACGTTAACGTTTCGAAAGGTCTTCTCTTCCCGTGTTCAAAACGAATCTAAAAATAATTTATATTAATTTGTGACATACTACCAAAAACTGTTTTTAAGTTTTAAAGTAGTATTTGAGAATGTAAAATCGTTTTACGAAACTATAGTCACACAAATTTAAAAATAAAAGTGATAGATAACAAAGTATAAAATTGTTTTATTTCTGATTATATCGTTTAATGTGTTTCTAGCTAAAAGTGTCTGTTTGATGGTGGTTTGTTCTGAACGATTACTACGGGCTTGTGTCATGTGTTTCACATCAATAACTAAAGCAGCACTTTTAAAATTTTCAATATTTTTTTCACAGATGATAAATTTACAAATGTGAAATTTTAATTGTGAAACAACATGAAATAACCAGACCTACGAAATAAAAATAACAAAAATTAATTCAATAATTGAATTAGAACAATTTAGCAAATTTTAGCAACGAATTTTATAGGACCTCCGAAATAAAACGAAACCAACGGACTGGGTGATATTTAACCGTAACTCAGTAAAATTAAAAGTTTAGAGACAGTTATCTTGAGTTCGAAGCGATTTCTGAAATCGTCTTAATATTTATTGTTCCTGCTTCGAAGAACAAAATCGAAATACAAAAGGAAAACAGAAAACAATTTTCTCTGATTACCGTTCGACCTCCGTTTCGGGTCCAAACCTGCGGGTTTAAAGTTAAGAAAGTTTAAATCCCGAAACAATAGTCCGACTTGGTTCTGACCAATAGAATATATTTTTAAATAAATGTTGATGGCACTAAGCTTGATTTAAAGTTTAGAGTAATATCCGTTTATATTAAATGAAATTAGACCGAAATTGATAGATTTATTTTATTTAAGTCACGCCAACACTCGAGCTGTTATTTAGTAACTATTCAGTGTGAGTAAAGAATCAGATATTTCTGGGTACTTGCCATCGAGATGAAATGATAATTCACAAAAGGTGAAATTTCCAGCGAAAATGTTCATAGACACAGTTAGATATAAAACATTGATTTGGGCTAAATTAGAGATTGTAGACAACATACACGGACACGGACATACGTGAACACGGACGTATACGCATGTTTTATTGACTTTTCGAAAGCATTCGATAAGGTCAAACACGATAAACTGTTAAGTATCCTAGAAAGAATCGGAATAGATGGACCTGAAAGGCGTATAATAGCCAACTTGTACTGGCGCCAAAATGCAACGATCAGAACAGGAAGCCTAACTTCGTCTCAAATAAACATCCAAAAAGGAGTTAGACAGGGGTGCATTCTGTCACCCATGCTGTTTAACATATATTCAGAGGAACTGTTCAAGGAGGCACTCGAGGGAACAGACGAGGGACTAATTGTTAACGGAGTGAACATCAGTAACATCCGCTACGCCGATGATTCTACACTACTAGCAAAGACTGCAGAAGAACTGCAAATACTAATCTAGAATAGAATAGCAGAAAAGAGCAAAGAATACGGTCTAAGTCTCAATATAGAGAAAACAAAAGTTATGATTATCAGCAAACAGAACATAATCGCTGATTTCTACTTGCATGACAGGAAACTAGAGCAGGTACAAAACATTACATATCTGGGATGCAACCTGAACGCAGATTGGGACCACGCTAGAGAAATAAAAATCAGAATTGAAAAAGCACGAAATGTATTTAACAGAATGAGAGGTGTATTATGCAATCTAAAACTAAACATCAGACTACGAATTCGGACTCTCCGATGCTATGTTTTCTCAATATTATACTATGGGGTGGAGGCATGGACCTTGACAGAGAACACTGTAAAACGACTTGAAGCATTTGAATTCTGGTGCTACCGCCGTATACTTCGAATCTCCTGGACACACCACGTTACCAATGAAAAGGTTCTGGAGCGGCTGAACAAGAGAAGAGAAGTAATTGTCACCGTAAAGAAACGAAAAGCATCTTATTTTGGACATGTCATGAGAGGAGGAAAATACTCTTTACTACAAGTTATACTACAAGGAAAAGTAGAGGGAATGAGAGGACCTGGTCGAAGAAGGATATCATGGCTGAAGAACTTGAGGCAATGGACAGGAATGACATCAACCGAACTATTTAGATCAGCGGCCAACAGGATTAGATGGGCCATGGTAATTGCCAACGTCCAATGAGGATATGGTACCCCCAAGAAGAAGACAACACACACATATACCAGGGTTACTATTTATGTATCCGGAATACTGAATTAAAACAAATATTTATCACTGAAAATGGTGTTATTGCTTTTTGATAAAATAATTTTCATAACGCTTTTTTCATTCCGATGGAGGTGTAGCCAAAATATGCATTTTGAACGATCCTGCGACGTATGTTTTTTCTTATTTTTTCAAAGACTTCTGACAAACAAATGGTTGCATACCATACAGAATTGACCTTCTACGATTTTCTTGTGGCACTGTAGCCACATGCGCATTTATCCGACTATTTGCTTCGAAGTGTTTCTTGCGCGAACAATTTTTATTTGGTTTGTCTCATTTTGAAAGACCCATACATTCGGCTGCTGTCTACTTTGGGGCTCATACGCATATATCTAAGATTCGTCCTCTGAGTATTTTTTTAACATTTATTTGCACCAATCGACACGAGCCTTTTTTCGAGCGATTGTCAAAGTATGTGGTACCCAACGCGCACAAATCTTGACACGGCTAAATGCTCGTGCGACATATTGTCTATGTGTATCATACTATACAGGGATGCCTCAATCTCACGGTATCTCACATAACAATCTTGCTTTATCAGTTCGCGCACATTATCGATGGGTTCTGGCACAACAACCGATTTTGGACGACGTTTTTTAAATTCGTCCGTGAACGAACGACGGCCACGATTGAATTTCCTAGACCAGTGATATACAGTGACTTGAAATGATTCTTCATCCCCAAAAGTCGAAATAAGTCGATCGATGCACTGTTGCTGTGATAATTCACATCGAAAGTCGTAGTCAATCATCGCACTAAAATTCTTTTGATTTAATTTCATCTTTTAACTGAGATGAAATTTTCAAGTCTCTAAACAACACAAATAACGTCCGTATGACAAAACGTCCTGAGTACCATGTATATATCAGATGGCGCCTACTAATTCCGGATACATAAATAGCAACCCTCAGATTTCTAGGCGGGGCGAAGAACTACTTAACTGACTATAATATTAGTATGTTTGAAGGATCGTGACTCAGTTCAAGGAGGATACATTTTGTAGAAGAATCCAAATGTTCTTAGGAATTCAAAAAGATTCCCTACCGCATGGGGAGAGAATAACTCTTCAATGATGCGAGACAGTTCAAGCTTTGAATGGATACGACAGAAGGAGGAGGAGGGGAGTAAGGGAGGATCCGCAAAACAGCAGGAGGGAGCTGTGTTCCCATTGATAAGTTTTAGGTTTGGTTTGGTTTGGTTTGAGATTGTCTGAAAGGAGGGAAAATAGGTTCAAAAAAAGTATTTTTTAATATACCATAATATGTTATTTTTATCTATGAAATCCCACTTGACCTGGATAATATTAGAGATTTTATCAGATAGTTTAGGATAATAAACTGTGAGAGAAGTTTATCTCCTATCTCCTATCTCCTAAGAAGACTTAGGAGATAAGAGGTCCAGAGGATATTGCGCGTTTTGCCATATCCTCTGGACGTTTTCCGCTCTTTCATTACCCTTATTGCTCATATGTCTTTATCTCAATAATAAAAAGGAAATGTCTATATTACTATTGTAGGATGAGGTGTATAAAGTGAAGAAAAGATCCAAAATTCTACATATTAAGTGCAGTGCAAAACACCAAGGAGTCTTGTTCAGAAAAAGTGCTTTTGAAAGCTTCATGAGATTTGTTAGAAAAATACGGGAAGTATGTGGCAGGATTTTGAGCCATCATTCAGCACTGAATTAATGCAACAACATTTTGTTATATTAGAATATTACGAAATTGATTAATGAAATAGGCTGGTGAGTAGAAAGTTTTACTAAATTTGGATGAAGAGAAGATTATATTAGAGAGCGGCATGAGAAAGGGATGAAATGTTTGAGTGCGAGGAAGGAAGACTGGAATGGAAAAAGAAGAGGCTCTTTATAATTCGGTTAGGAAGCATGAGGATGCATAGGTTTTGGGGTCATGGATTGGGATGGGGGACTTGAGGAGTCTATTTTACCTGCTGAAAACATTGGATTTGAACTTGATCGAGCTATAGCTCTTCTAAATTTCAAAGATTCAATTTCAGATAGGCACTGAAGACCTTATTGTACAGAATTTAAAAACCACAAGAGCTAATCTGAGAGCGTTATTTTCCCTGTGATTTCAAGTAAGTAGAACAAAGGATTGATTATTGATTTGTAGGCGTAAAGAATGGATGACCCAATTACATATCTGTCTCTATGAGATAGTCATTATATGATCTTCAAATCAAGGTTGGTAATATTTAAGGAAATTTATATGGTCTGCTGGTTTAAATTCAGATCTTTAGATCGAAATTGAAAAAAGTACATTGTTTAAAATAAAATTAATAAGAAGTTTTACCACCGGTTTTTAGTTGGTAATGACTAGTATACTTTCCAGCTGCTTCCTGCAGATGTGTCCTCTATATATATATATATATATATATATATATATATATATATATATATATATATATATATATATATATATATATATATATATATATATTACGTTCGCTTTTTTGAGTAACTACCAGATTATGTGATTCGTTAGGCTTCTTCTTCTTTTGTTGGATCCATATATCGGTCATCAGAGCAAGCCAATAAAACAACAACATCTCGAATACTATCAGTTTTTCTTCCTCTTTATTGGGGAGGGTCCTCGTTTCTGCTGCGTACGTTACAATGGTTTTTATGTTTGCGTCATAGCTCTGTCATTTTTTCAGTTTAATACTTCACCCAGATATATTTAAAGTTCTACTTCTTCACATATAAAGATCCACCTCTTCAAATATATTCTTCTATTGTTTTTTATTTGACGTCGATCTACCACATTTCGTGTATTTTATCTTTCCTTTGTTAATAGTGTATGTAAACCTTCTATGAGCTCCTCTCTTACCTTAGCAAATAGATATTTTAATGTGAAAAATGACAAAGACAGTCGATGATAAAGCTCCCGGAAACTAGAATATCGTCCAACAAAAGATCGCATTAATCTCGAAGTCAAACGTAAACGAAATATCAATTGTCGCTCTGGAACGATACTCGAAGATTCGACAAAACCGATCGCAACAAAAACGCGGCCCTTTTCGTTTGTCGTTTCCCGTATTTTTCCACTACACTTTTATTTCTCTTTCTGTTCGACGCGGCATAAACTACTGCAGGGTTTTTTTCTTTTCCGTATCGGGTGCAGAATAAACGACGGAAACTCGACGGACTATGATAAAGACCAATTCGTTGCTCTTATTGCTCGGGCAAACGACATCGCAAATATTGAGATCGGTCACTGAGTAAACAAGAACCATCGCTCAAAGGATTTTTTTGCATCGGACGTTTGTATTTCTTAACTATTTAATTTATTATATAGTGGAGGATAAAAAGTACATAACAGATTTATCTCAATTTTATTTTCTTTGTTGGATTAATTTTTGTAACGTTTTATCAACACATACTATAAATATTATTCAACATAACTATACTATAATTTATAATTCCCGATATAGTTCCAGATTCAGGAGCACATACAGTAGAGTATGTTTTTGATTATTAATATGTTTTGATTAAATTATCCAATTTAATTTTTTTTCATTTAACCCTCAATCAGTATAGAAAAAATCTATATCTATAGAATATTCTATTCTATATCATCTATAGAATATTCCAAAAAATAATAATATTCCCATTACCATGGAAAAAATGAGCAAAAATAAAAAAAGATGTTAAAATGAGGTATTCTATTCAGACTATCATATCTAAGCGAAATTAATAGATAAAATTTTCTTCCAACTCTTTTACTCTTCCAATGATGTCACAGAGTTTTGTTTGTTCCCTGATCCATGGGCAGGACTTTCTGTCTCGTCTTGTAATGCCAAGCATACATCTTTCCATTCCCCTCTGTGTCACCCGAAGTTTTTGAATTGATTGCGATGTGAGTGTCCAGGTTTCACTTCCGTATGTCATAACGGGTAGAACGCACTGATCGAATACTTTTCTTTTCAGGCAAAGTGGGAGTCTGCTCTTAAACACTATGTTGAGCCTACCAAATGCCTGCCAGCCACATTTAACACGCCGTTCCACCTCCCGGGCGGTATTCCCCTCCATGGAAATCCTCTGCCCAAGATATATAAAGCTGTCAACAATCTCTAAATCCCTTCCTACAACTGAAATTCTTCTGTCCTGAGCGAAGTTATTGAACATAACCTGACTCTTTTTCAGGTTTATTTTCAAGCCAAATGGTTCGCCAGCCCTTTGCAGTTCTTGTATGCGTCTTTGCAGCTCCTCTGGGTCTTGTGAAATGAGAATAATATCATCTGCAAATCTAAGATGGTTTAAGTTTGCACCATTGATCTTTACCCCATCCTGTTCCCAATCCAGTTTACGGCATACTTCTTCAAGGCCAGCCGAGAAAAGAATAGGCGATATTGCGTCACCCTGCCGTACACCTCGTTTTATATTAATTCCCACTTCAAGATCATCAAGGTGAATTGTGGCTGTAGCTCCATCATATATCGATTCTAATAGGTTTACATAGGCTCTCTCTACACCTTGGCTAAGCAGTGCATCCATTATCGCATGCTTTGAGATAGAATCAAATGCTTTTTCGTAGTCGATAAAAGCCAAGCACAGTGGCATGGTGTATTCGTTGTGCCTTTCTATGACCTGCTGTACAACCTGGATGTGATTCATTGTACTGAATCCACTTCTGAATCCTGCTTGTTCTCTTGGTTGTGCGTCATTCAGTTTTTTTAATATTCTTTTAGAAATTATCTTAGTGAAAACTTTGTACATCACTGATAGGAGGCTTATTGGACGGTAGTTCTTTAAATCTTCCTGTGCTCCTTTTTTATGTAAAAGGATCACTTCTGCATTTTTCCATAAGTCCGGTACTTTTTGTTCTTTGAGGCATTTTGAGTATAATTTTGCCAGTGTTTTATGTAACGTCCGACCACCAGCTTTTAGCATTTCGACAGTTACACTATCCTTTCCTGGAGCCTTGCCGTTCTTCATCAATTCTATAGCATTTGTTACTTCCTCCACTGGGATATCTGGCATTATATATTGTTCTTCCGTGGGTATTGCTGTCCCTGACTGGCTCTGATCTTCATATAACTGGGAATAAAACCTTCTGACAATCTCTAACATTTGGGTACGCGTCCTGCACACTGTGCCATCCTCACGCTTTAAGGCATATATTTGCGTTCTTTTGTTTCTCAGCTTCTGTTTAGCTTTGTTAATTCCTTTGTTTTCTTCCAGGGTTTTTTGCACTAGCTGCATATTGAATCGGCGCGTGTCCTCTCTGATACGTTTTCTTATAGTTTTGCAGAGCTCAGTGTACTCGACCCTGCCAAAAGGACTGCCTGCATTTCTCATTGCTCGCCGTTTCTTCATTAAATCAATGGTCTCACTGGAGATTTTTGTTTGTTTGAGACATTTTTCCTCTGGTGCTATTGAAGCAGCCGTTTGAAGTACATTGTTGGCGATTTCTTCATATTGAACTGATATTTCCACGTCCTCTGGATCTTGTAACGCAGCAAACCGGTTTGACAAAGCAATCTCAAAATCGCTTCCTCTCTCCAGCAGTTTTCCAGAATCCACCTTGCCCTTCTTTGATCTTACCGTTCTTTCGCGCTCTTTTCGACAGTAAATCCGAACCCTTGCTCGTACCATTCGGTGGTCACTTCCAACATTAAAATTGTTAAGGACAGTACAATTGGTAAATATTGTTTTATCGTTGGTCATGATGTAGTCAATTTCGCTTGTGAGCCCAGATGGACTTTTCCATGTCCATTTTCTGCTGATATTTTTCTTATAGAATGAATTCATAATATATAGTTCTTGTCCTTCAGCAAAATCAACTAATCTGTCACCTCTATTGTCTTGCTCACCAGTTCCATATGGGCCAGTTGCATTTTCGTCTGTTCTTGTTGTTCCAATTCTGGCATAAAAATCACCCATCAGGATTTTGTACCTACATTTCTCCTTGTATAAAAGCTGGGCCACATCATCATAAAATTCCTCAATTTCCTCATCTATATGGCTTATAGTTGGTGCATAAGCTTGGACGATTTGAAGCCTAAACTTTTTATTCAGCTGAATGACGCATTGGGCTAGTCGGTCAGAGGTACTTTCAAATTTTACCACACTGTCCTTCAGCTTTCGATTGATGAGGAATCCAATTCCGCCACATCGGCCATTTTCCGTACCTCGAGTGTAGAGTACGTGTCCAGTTGGTTCAATCAGTATAGAAAAAGAACTATATCTATAGAATATTCCAAAAAATAATAATATTCCTATTACCATGGAAAAAATCAGCAAAAATAAAAAAAGATGTTAAAATGAGGTATTCTATTCAAACTATCATATCTAAGCGAAATTAATAGATAAAATTTTCTTCCAACGGCATTTAAAAGGGGACTTAATGTACTTTCATAATGTATTATGAAAGTTATTACAAAAAATTATTACGTAATTTAGCTTTATTTCAAAAAATATATTTATTAAGTTAGGTAAAGTCAACTGGTATGATACTCTTCAAAAACCGATTCGGTCTCGCTTCCACTCTCTTTGTCGTCGAAAATATCAGCTGCCTCATATAACGCTTCTACTTCAAACGCACAGCGAGTACGAGAACGCGTGTTCATTTTGAGCTAAATAGAAAATAAAAGAAACCGATGAATAAATGCTAAAATAAAAATAAAAATCAAAGTTTTCAATATAAATACTATATAAAATATAATATGTATGATCTAGTTACCACAAACTGTATCAGGATAGAAAAAAAACACACTGTTTGGGCAAAAAGGTTATTTAAATAAAAAAATATATTATAATTTAATCTGAAACTAAATTTTTTTAAAAAGTACTAAATAGAGTACCGATTTTTAATTAAAAGGAGGAATTAAAACCATTGATTTTGCTGTTTTAATCCAATTTAGAAATATATTTAATTGAGCTGGTCGATAACTCATTTAAAATATAAAAACCATAAATTTCCATTATATTTAAAAACTATATAACAGTTTTTTTTTGGTACACAGTACCTTCTCCAGATACGAACATAACGATGTTAATATATATATATATATATATATATATATATATATATATATATATATATATATATTTTTTTTTTTTAACATATATATATATATATATATATATATATATATATATATATATATATATATATATATATATATATATACATATATATATATATATATATATATATATATATATATATATATATATATATATATATATATATATATATATATATATATATATATATACATACATATATATATATATATATATATATATATATATATATATATATATATATATATATATATATATATATATATATATACAACACTTCTTCTCCCTTTTATTTTCCTTTTAGAATTGTTGCTTCGATTACACTGTTAAGTAAATTTTTCACTGATAGCCGTGTGCCGTTACAAAGACGCGATGGGTTAATATTTCGTAACATTAGGACTACCGATCCTACTTTCAATTGAAGATTATGGGGTGGCAATCCTGGCAAATCCAATGAGTTTAAAAATTCTGGTTGATAGTTGACGACATCATCTTGATTAGCTGCTGATTTGCATGTCTTTAATTCTCTCTGTGTCCCGCCTATACTCTGTTATCTATCTCTGTGTTTCTGTCGTTTTTGCTATTCATTATTATTTCCAAATATTTAAAGTCTTCCACTACTTCAAATTCGAAATTTCGTATTTCTACTGATCTGGTTGTAACTCTTCTACTTTTGTTCCTTTTTTCTATACTAGCTACCCGGACAGACTTCGTTCTGTCAAAAGTATTATAAGTAAGTATTCCCAAAAATTAAATAAGTATTCCCGAGTGATCACGTTATTTATGTCTCAACATTAAACGACGATTATATACAAAAATAAGTTTACTATTTCGTAGACTGCAATACTTTATAAACTTGATGATATTCATTCTAATGCTTTATGATATACAATATTTTTTGTTTGGTTACTTGGCGCGTAAACAAATAAAGCTGACGGTTTCCCAACGCGAGAGCAGGCAACCTACAACTGTCCAGGAGAGAAGCATGGGTTTTCAAGATTAACACCGCAAATACTTAAAGACTGACCCTGTGATTTATTTTTGGTCATTGTGAAAGCAAGCCGCACTGGAAATTGCAGTCGTTTAAATTCAAATCGTACGTCAGTTGGTATCATTGGGATGCGGGGTATCAACACTTCTTCTCCTTTTTATTTTCCTTTTAGAATTGTTGCTTCGATTACATTGTTAAGTAAATTTTTCACTGATAGCCGTGTGCCGTTACAAAGACGCGATCGGTTAATATTTCGTAACATTAGGACTACCGATCCTACTTTCAATTGAAGATTATGGGGTGGCAATCCTGGCAAATCCAATGAGTTTAAAAATTCTGGTTGATAGTTGACGACATCATCTTGATTAGCTGCTGATTTGTATGTCTTTAATTCACCGGCAATTTAATTTTGAATTTTGAAGTTTATTTCATTTACATCCGTGTTTTTGGCAGCTAATATAGCACGTTCGCTCAACCAAAAATGATCTTTGTAATTTTGAGCGACGTTTGAGCGGCGTTTTGAGCGGACGTTTTGTATGGGCTCGGTTGTAGTTTTAGTAAACTAATAAAAATCGACAGGAAATTTAATGCAGCCAGTCGAATCATCAACAGGGATTTTGCCATTGCCAAGGTCACTGAGTTGTTTAGAAAATATTTCTTCCTTTCAATTTCATTTCGCTCTTCACGTTGTTCAGTAATCCGATTAGATTGAAAGTTTGCTTGGTTTGTAGCTTTTCGAGTTCTTCGACCCAAATTACTGCGCCCACGTTTTGGCGACATGGGTCTAAACGTAATCACACGGAACACACAATTGGTTTTCAAGAGAAGTGAAAACATAAAATAACCAAGAATCGCCACGCACAGGAGAATTAATTTTAAATTACACAATCACTATAATATTATTATAATATACTATATTACAACATTGCTATAATATTGTCTTTGAATATTTTTTTCACTTACATAAATTAATATTCATACAGTCTAATCAACTTAATGTACGAGGGTTGATCCAAAAGTAAGTTTCCCAAAGAGCTGCAGCAGCGTTGGAAGCTGCTAGGCGAAATTCGACAACACCGCTGTGCACGGCAGATCCCCCACTCCCTTTTCCGCCCGCGAGCGCTGCGCTACGCCGCTCAGTCTTGGCTCAGCAGCCGTTCGCGATGGAGCCTCTTATTGTTGATCCCGCCAGGTGCGAAATTCGATCGGTTATTCGGTTTTTGCATGCGACAGGAATTCCACCTGTGGAAATTCATCGAAAGTTGACACAAGTTTACGGCGACAAGTGTATGTCCGTTCAAATGGTCCGACATTGGTGCAGGGAATTTAGTGACGGACGGAAGGAGGTTCACGACGAAGAGCGGAGTGGAAGACCTGCAGTTTCGGAGTCGATTGTCGAGAAGATCGAACGCGAAATGCTTCAAAACCGGAGAATCACCATCCGTGAACTCGTTGATAGGATTCCTGGGAGTTCTTACGGTACAGTGGAAAGAATTTTGACTGAAAAGTTGGGGTATCACAAGTGTTGCGCTCGATGGGTACCGCGCATGCTGACAGCAGAACACAAGGAGAAACGCCTCGATTGTGCTCGACAGTTTCTTCAAAAGTGTCAAGACGATAAGGAAGAATTTTTGGACTCCATCGTGACCGGTGACGAAACGTGGGTTTTTCATTTCACCCCCGAAACCAAAGAAAAGTCTAAACAGTGGCGTCACTCAGGGTCACCAGTCACAAAGAAGTTCAAGCAAACTCCTTCTGCTGGCAAAATCATGGCCACTGTCTTTTGGGATCGCAAGGGGATACTGCTGATCGAGTTCCTGACACCCGGGACAACAATAAACTCGGACAGGTATTGTGAGACACTCACTAAACTCAGGCGTGCTATCCAGAACCGCAGGAGAGGACGCCTGACAACAGGTGTAACGCTGCTTCACGATAACGCCCGACCTCACACTTCCCGCAAAACCCAGGAACTTTTGGAGCAGTTTGGATGGACTGTCATGCCCCACCCACCTTACAGTCCGGACCTCGCGCCCAGCGACTATCACTTGTTCCCCAAGTTAAAAGAACACCTGAGTGGCAAACGCTTCCGGAACGACGAGGAAGTGAAACAAGAGGTGCAGCGCTTTCTTAAGGGTTTGGCGGCGGAGGTGTACGACATGGGCATACAAAAGTTGGAGCACCGTCTACAAAAATGTGTTGATCGAAATGGCGATTATGTCGAAAAATAGAGGAAAGTTTCATCTTTCCGACGATGTAAATTTTAATGAAAATAAACATAGTTGTCTATTTGAAAAAATGAAGGGAAACTTACTTTTGGATCGACCCTCGTATGCCATAAATAATTCAAACGCGTATTTGTTTTGTTTAGATGGACGTTGACAATTTACGCCAACTATTTGACAGCTAGTTTTGATGTGAAAAGAAAAGTGTTGTTTTTACTATTGTCCACGCATTTTTTTTTATATTAAAACTTTCCGTGTGCCTTAAGGAACATATGAAAATAAAAATAGCTGAATTGGTCGAGCCTTTCTTGAGTTTTGCACTTAGCAACATTCATTTTTATTTATATAGATTTTTGCTTTTTACTTGATTTATTGCAAGGCCTCTTTTCTTTGCTTCTTGTCCAATTTTTTGGTTTGCTTCTTCCATTTTTTTTTTTAACATATATATATATATATATATATATATATATATATATATATATATATATATATATATATATATATATATATATATATATATATATATATATATACAACACTTCTTCTCCCTTTTATTTTCCTTTTAGAATTGTTGCTTCGATTACATTCTTAAGTAAATTTTTCACTGATAGCCGTGTGCCGTTACAAAGACGCGATGGGTTAATATTTCGTAACATTAGGACTACCGATCCTACTTTCAATTGAAGATTATGAGGTGGCAATCCTGGCAAATCCAATGAGTTTAAAAATTCTGGTTGATAGTTGACGACATCATCTTGATTAGCTGCTGATTTGTATGTCTTTAATTCACCGGCAATTTAATTTTGAATTTTGAAGTTTATTTCATTTACATCCGTGTTTTTGGCAACTAATATAGCACGTTCGCTCAACCAAAAATGATCTTTGTAATTTTGAGCGACGTTTCAGCGGCGTTTTGAGCGGACGTTTTGTATGGGCTCGGTTCTGGTTTTAGTAAACTAACAAAAATAGACAGGAAATGTAATGCAGCCAGTCGAATCATCAACAGGGATTTTGCCATTGCCAAGGTCAATGAGTTGTTTAGAAAATATTTCTTCCTTTCAATTTCATTTCGCTCTTCACGTTGTTCAGTAATCCGATTAGATTGAAAGTTTGCTTGGTTTGTAGCTTTTCGAGTTCTTCGACTTCGACTCGTTCTTCTTATTCCTAAGATTTTTCGATTATTTTCTTTACCATATGTTTCGCGTCCATGGTAGATCTACCTCTCCTAAAGCCTATATATATATATATATATATATATATATATATATATATATATATATATATATATATATATATATATATATATATATATATATATATATATATATATATATATATATATATATATATATATATATATATATATATATATATATACATATACAATATGGGACTGAATTACAAATAATATATATTGATTTCAAGCAACCTGTTGATAGTCTGAAACAGGAACAAGTAATGCTTTTATTACTTGTTCCTGTTTCAGACTAAGTTTGCTTGGTTTGTAGCTTTTCGGGTTCTTCGACTTCGACTCGTTCTTCTTATTCCTAAGATTTTTCGATTATTTTCTTTACCATATGTTTCGCGTCCATGGTAGATCTACCTCTCCTAAAGCCTATATATATATATATATATATATATATATATATATATATATATATATATATATATATATATATATATATATATATATATATATATATATATATATATATATATATATATATATATATATATATATATATATATATGTATACATATACAATATGGGACTGAATTACAAATAATATATATTGATTTCAAGCAACCTCTTGATAGTCTGAAACAGGAACAAGTAATGCTTTTATTACTTGTTCCTGTTTCAGACTATGTTTATGACGGATATGAAAATACTGGGCAAGCTAATAAAACTAACAGGAATGACAATGAAAAATTCACAAGCAGTAGTGGAAGGAGAAACAGAAGATTTTGAGATAAGTTTGGTAGTGCGACAGGGAGATGGGCTATCAACAACATTCTTTATACAGACAGTTATGAAAGCAGTAATCAAAGCGTGTAATTTCACTGAAACAATCATCAATAAAGCAATACAAGCAGTTGCATGCGCAGACGATCTTACTGTTCTAGCTAAAGACAGAATAAACTTGGAAGAAGCAAACCAAAAAATTGGACAAGAAGCAAAGAAAAGAGGCCTTGCAATAAATCAAGTAAAAAGCAAAAATCTATATAAATAAAAATGAATGTTGCTCGACCAATTCAGCTATTTTTATTTTCGTATGTTCCTTAAGGCACACGGAAAGTTTTAATATAAAAAAAAATGCGTGGACAATAGTAAAAACAACACTTTTCTTTTCACATCAAAACTAGCTGTCAAATAGTTGGCGTAAATTGTCAACGTCCATCTAAACAAAACAAATACGCGTTTGAATTATTTATGGAATACATTAAGTTGATTAGACTGTATGAATATTAATTTATGTAAGTGAAAAAAATATTCAAAGACAATATTATAGCAATGTTGTAATATAGTATATTATAATAATATTATAGTGATAGTGTAATTTAAAATTAATTCTCCTGTGCGTGGCGATTCTTGGTTTTTTTATGTTTTCACTTCTCTTGAAAACCAATTGTGTGTTCCGTGTGATTACGTTTAGACCCATGTCGCCAAAACGTGGGCGCACTAATTTGGGTCGAAGAACTCGAAAAGCTACAAACCAAGCAAACTTTCAATCTAATCGGATTACTGAACAACGTGAAGATCGAAATGAAATTGAAAGGAAGAAATATTTTCTAAACAACTCATTGACCTTGGCAATGGCAAAATCCCTGTTGATGATTCGACTGGCTGCATTACATTTCCTGTCGATTTTTCTTAGTTTACTAAAACCACAACCGAGCCCATACAAAACGTCCGCTCAAAACACCGCTCAAACGTCGCTCAAAATTACAAAGATCATTTTTGGTTGAGCGAACGTGCTATATTAGCTGCCAAAAACACGGATGTAAATGAAATAAACTTCAAAATTCAAAATTAAATTGCCGGTGAATTAAAGACATACAAATCAGCAGCTAATCAAGATGATGTCGTCAACTATCAACCAGAATTTTTAAACTCATTGGATTTGCCAGGATTGCCACCCCATAATCTTCAATTGAAAGTAGGATCGGTAGTCCTAATGTTACGAAATATTAACCCATCGTGTCTTTGTAACGGCACACGGCTATCAGTGAAAAATTTACTTAACAATGTAATCGAAGCAACAATTCTAAAAGGAAAATAAAAGGGAGAAGAAGTGTTGATACCCCGCATCCCAATGATACCAACTGACGTACCATTTGAATTTAAACGACTGCAATTTCCAGTGCGGCTTGCTTTCACAATGACCAAAAATAAATCACAGGGTCAGTCTTTAAGTATTTGCGGTGTTAATCTTGAAAACCCATGCTTCTCTCCTGGACAGTTGTAGGTTGCCTGCTCTCGCGTTGGGAAACCGTCAGCTTTATTTGTTTATGCGCCAAGTAACCAAACAAAAAATATTGTATATCATAAAGCATTAGAATGTATATCATCAAGTTTATAAAGTATTGCAGTCTACGAAATAGAAAACTAATTTTTGTATATAATCGTCGTTTAATGTTGAGACATAAATAACGTGATAACTCGGGAATACTTATTTAATTTTTGGGAATACTTACTTATAATTCTTTTGACAGAACGAAGTCTGTCCGGGTAGCTAGTATAGAAAAAAGGAACAAAAGTAGAAGAGTTACAACCAGATCAGTAGAAATACGAAATTTCGAATTTGAAGTAGTGGAAGACTTTAAATATTTGGGAATAATAATATATAGTAAAAACGACAGAAACACAGAGATAGATCACAGAGTATAGGTGGAACACAGAGCCTATTATAAATTAAAAAACATTATGAAAAGTTGAATGTTCGAAAGAAAGTTGCAGAAGATCAACACAGAAGGTTAATAAATTTTGAAATAAAAACCATTTTGAAAGGAGAAGCTATATAAGAAGTCTGGCCATATAAGAGGAATGGAAGATAACAAAGTAGTAAAGGGAATTACATATGGAGAATTACTACATTAGAGTTACAATTACTACATGCGGATACCAGGTATTAACAGAACAAGGGGGAAACTAAAAAGTTGGGAGACATAAGGAAATTGGAAGTACAAGCATGGTGGGAAAAGATACAGTACCGAAATACGTGGAAGAAAATAACGGAAGAAACAAAGACAAACAATATGATAGAATGAGTCAAGAATGAGTCGCGTTGGTGAGAACGGTAAAATCAGCGGCCGCTGCTGTGTCAAAGCCGCACTGGAGCGGTAGTTGGTTCGATTCCAGCGCTCCGATGGTTGTTTTTCTTGCTTTCTTCTGTCTGTTTACTTCCTAAATGTTTGTGTCTTCTATGTTGGTCACTCGCCAATCGGTAGGTTTCCTGATAGACTTATGGGTAGGCACATAACAAAGAGTTCATATCCTGAGGGAGGGGGGAAATGTTGGCCTGGGTTTGTCGGAAGCTGACGACCGTGGTTCGGAACCCACGTTAAGCTGTAGGTCCGGTCGCCAAATAGCCTATTTGCTGATGAGCCTCTAACCCCAACACTTTTACTTCATATTTTTTCTGTTTGAAGAAATACATATTTGAATTTGCAGATTTGAATTGTATTTGCATTTTTTTTAGACAGTCATACAGGTTGATGGGTCAAATTTTTTAAGATGCTCAACTGAAATCTCAACTTTATACGAATACTACTACGAATTCACAAACAGGTTCAATTCACTATATTTTGAGAGATATCGAAAAAGAGGTACTAGAAATATTTGTTCAGAATGTACCGAATTTCATGACAAAATTCGCATTTTTCATTTTTTCGTTTTTTTATGTCTATACACAAAATTATTACAAATTTAATTTTTAAGTTATTAATTAGTGTGCCATAAAAAGTAAAAAAGAAATATGCAAAGTCAATTTAATAGTGCCATGTATTCAAATATTTCCGTAAAATAAATAGCACTTACCAAGGAATAATTATTTTATAGTTTTGCGAAAACTATTTTTAGCAATTGATTAAATTTAGGAAAAACAATACAAGAATAATTTTTATAATAGAAATAATTAACTATAGAATGTGATTTCTTTCAATCTGCATCTCTTCGTCTATTCGAATACATTTTTCGATTCTTTTAGGATTCTGTTTTGCTAGTATTTTTTTTATGGTACAAAACCATAAAAATAAAATAAATATGAAACAATTAGTAAAATTTAAAAAAAAAATTATTTATTGCAATATTCCCTCCTAGGAGTTGATTTTTATAATTTCTTATTCTTAGTGAACATTCACGTCACATGAAGAAAATTTCTGCCAAATTTTAAGATTGTAGTTCTTATAGTTTTGGAGAAACCTCGAAAAGTGAGTGGTGTATATATATATATATATATATATATATATATATATATATATATATATATATATATATATATATATATATATATATCAGACTTCTTATATAGCTTCTCCTTTCAAAATGGTTTTTATTTCAAAATTTATTAACCTTCTGTGTTCATCTTCTGCAACTTTCTTTCGAACATTCGTAACTTTTCCTGTTCCAAACTTGTTAAATTTATTATCTCCGCACCATATGCCACCTCCGGTCTAATAGCTGCTTTATATACCTTTATTTTTGTATTTATACTTATGTTTTTGCTTTTCATAATGTTTTTGAATTTATAATAGGCTCTGTGTCCCGCCTATAGTCTGTGATCTATCTCTGTGTTTCTGTCGTTTTTGCTATTTATTATTATTCCCAAATATTTCTTCCACTACTTCAAATTCGAAATTTCGTATTTCTACTGATCTGGTTGTAACTCTTCTACTTTTGTTCCTTTTTTCTATACTAGCTACCCGGACAGACTTCGTTCTGTCAAAAGTATTATAAGTAAGTATTCCCAAAAATTAAATAAGTATTCCCAAAAATTAAATAAGTATTCCCGAGTGATCACGTTATTTATGTCTCAACATTAAACGACGATTATATACAAAAATAAGTTTACTATTTCGTAGACTGCAATACTTTATAAACTTGATGATATTCATTCTAATGCTTTATGATATACAATATTTTTTGTTTGGTTACTTGGCGCGTAAACAAATAAAGCTGACGGTTTCCCAACGCGAGAGCAGGCAACCTACAACTGTCCAGGAGAGAAGCATGGGTTTTCAAGATTAACACCGCAAATACTTAAAGACTGACCCTGTGATTTATTTTTGGTCATTGTGAAAGCAAGCCGCACTGGAAATTGCAGTCGTTTAAATTCAAGTGGTACGTCAGTTGGTATCATTGGGATGCGGGGTATCAACACTTCTCCCTTTTATTTCCCTTTTAGAATTGTTGCTTCGATTACATTGTTAAGTAAATTTTTCACTGATAACCGTGTGCCGTTACAAAGACGCGATGGGTTAATATTTCGTAACATTAGGACTACCGATCCTACTTTCAATTGAAGATTATGGGGTGGCAATCCTGGCAAATCCAATGAGTTTAAAAATTCTGGTTGATAGTTGACGACATCATCTTGATTAGCTGCTGATTTGTATGTCTTTAATTCACCGGCAATTTAATTTTGAATTTTGAAGTTTATTTCATTTACATCCGTGTTTTTGGCAGCTAATATAGCACGTTCGCTCAACCAAAAATGATCTTTGTAATTTTGAGCGACGTTTGAGCGGCGTCTTGAGCGGACGTTTTGTATGGGCTCGGTTCTGGTTTTAGTAAACTAACAAAAATCGACAGGAAATGTAATGCAGCCAGTCGAATCATCAACAGGGATTTTGCCATTGCCAAGGTCAATGAGTTGTTTAGAAAATATTTCTTCCTTTCAATTTCATTTCGCTCTTCACGTTGTTCAGTAATCCGATTAGATTGAAAGTTTGCTTGGTTTGTAGCTTTTCGAGTTCTTCGCCTTCGACTCGTTCTTCTTATTCCTAAGATTTTCGATTATTTTCTTTACCATATGTTTCGCGTCCATGGTAGATCTACCTCTCCTAAAGCCTATATATATATATATATATATATATATATATATATATATATATATATATATATATATATATATATACATATACAATATGGGACTGAATTACAAATAATATATATTGATTTCAAGCAACCTGTTGATAGTCTGAAACAGGAACAAGTAATAAAAGCTATGACGGATATGAAAATACTGGGCAAGCTAATAAAACTAACAGGAATGACAATGAAAAATTCACAAGCAGTAGTGGAAGGAGAAACAGAAGATTTTGAGATAAGTTTGGTAGTGCGATAGGGAGATGGGCTATCAACAACATTCTTTATACAGACAGTTATGAAAGCAGTAATCAAGGCGTGTAATTTCACTGAAACAATCATCAATAAAGCGATACAAGCAGTTGCATGCGCAGACGATCTTACTGTTCTAGCTAAAGACAGAATAAACTTGGAAGAAGCAAACCAAAAAATTGGACAAGAAGCAAAAAAAAGAGGCCTTGCAATAAATCAAGTAAAAAGCAAATATCTATATAAATAAAAATGAATGTTGTTACGTGCAAAACTCAAGAAAGGCTCAAACTCACGCTTCTCTCCTGGACAGTTGTAGGTTGCCTGCTCTCGCGTTGGGAAACCGTCAGCTTTATTTGTTTATGCGCCAAGTAACCAAACAAAAAATATTGTATATCATAAAGCATTAGAATGAATATCATCAAGTTTATAAAGTATTGCAGTCTACGAAATAGAAAACTAATTTTTGTATATAATCGTCGTTTAATGTTGAGACATAAATAACGTGATCACTCGGGAATACTTATTTAATTTTTGGGAATACTTACTTATAATACTTTTGACAGAACGAAGTCTGTCCGGGTAGCTAGTATAGAAAAAAGGAACAAAAGTAGAAGAGTTACAACAAGATCAGTAGAAATACGAAATTTCGAATTTGAAGTAGTGGAAGACTTTAAATATTTGGGAATAATAATAAATAGTAAAAACGACAGAAACACAGAGATAGATCACAGAGTATAGGTGGGACACAGAGCCTATTATAAATTCAAAAACATTATGAAAAGTTGAATGTTCGAAAGAAAGTTGCAGAAGATCAACACAGAAGGTTAATAAATTTTGAAATAAAAACCATTTTGAAAGGAGAAGCTATATAAGAAGTCTGGCCATATAAGAGGAATGGAAAGAGCCCCACCCATCACTGCAATTGAAGGGTACATGTTTCGCCTCTTGATGTTTAGGTTGCTGACTGTGGATGGGGTCTCCCTATTCTTGACGGCAGAGTATGTGTCGATACCTGACGAGCCTGAACATCAAGAGGCAAAACATGTGCCCTTTAATTGCAGGGATGGGTGGAGCTCGTTCCCAAATTAGATGTCATCCATCGATTCAATAGTGATTCAAATGCTCCAGCTCATTTTGTGGAATAGTCTCTAAAGCATGTGTCGAAGCTGTTTGGATGGTCTGATGATTTACTACACAATCGCGAACTTTTTTGATCATTTCAGGGGTGCGAGTTGAAATTAGTCTACCGTCACGTTTGTCATTCTCTAGCGACCCTCTGCCATCGACAAAACGTTTATGCTATAGAAAAATATTTATTCTGCTTATACAATCATCTCCGTATACTTGCTGCATCAACCGGAATGTTTCCAAAGCCGTTTTGCGTTAAATTTATTAACAGCTCTTTGTTCCATGATTTTATTTCTACATAAAACTTTTTTGGTTTGTAAACAAGACGTCATAAAATCAATAAATGTCAACCGATCGTGATAAAGTAGCTTTAGTTAGGTCCAGGAATGTTCAAGCTTTGCTACGACACCGCTCGTTAATAGATGGTGTGACTGGTATGTATATACGTATCGATGTAAATTCTGACCGGAACTTCATAGTATTATAAAAACTATCCTCTATCCCATTTCACGATATAATGTATATGTCAAACTGGTTTCGATGCTCTTTTTGGACAAAATTGATTTCATTCAGAACCAGTCGGGCGGCGATACGTTTCATGCCCAAAATATCAGTTATAATATCATGAATGGATTTAAAGGATACGTTCACCTCTTGAGCTAATTCTCTAAAACACATACGGCTAATTTTCGAGCAGCAGTTTCTTGATTTTGTCGATGCTATCGTCATTCGTAGATTTCGAAGGTCGACTAGAATGAAACAAATCAACTACCATTTCTCGATTCTCTTTGAACGCTTCATGCCATTTATGTCTCCGTGTGTTGCACGATTCACCGTAGGTCTTCTGCAACATTTTTAGGGATTCGGTACACGAAATTTCGTTTGACACACAAAATTTAAGACAAACTCTTTGCTCAATATTCATATTTATAATTAAATCGCAACATAGATTTGAAGTCGACAAACAAACCCAGCTGATGTAAACAAACGAGTTGATTTATCGCGCCCAAATTGTACATCGCAACTAGAAAAGAAAATTAAAGAACATTTTACGAAAGCTTTGTAAATGAAAAATTCCAAGTAGTTTTTAAACAAAGTTTTAATTTTTTTTAAGTCTTTATTTAATATTTTGTGTGCGATAATCCCATTCATTTGTGACCAAAGACCTTATGAACCATGTTAGGAACAATAATATCAAGAAAGTTCTAGGCACTAGAAATAATCTTCAGTTATAAATATCCGAAATAAACAAAGAGATGGAAACAATGGTATTTTTAGCTTTTCGAATTCTTTGCATAAAACAACTGAAGCAGAGTTTAGATTTGTTCGGTTTATTCTCGCTATTTGTAATATGCTTTGGTAACTATAATTATCAACTGTCTAATTTCCTTTTGTTTCGTTTCCCATTACGATGAAAAGACTAATGCTGCCCTGACGACACTAAAAATGTAGAAACTACTTCAATAAATAGTGGCCAGTGGCGGCTCATGAGGGAGGGCGTTGGGCCGCCGCCCTTCCAGCATTTATCACAGTAAACAATTTTTCAGAGCAAAACACCATATTTTATTTCCGTTCAGTTTCTTTCAATAGCAGGAAAAGTTAAAAGGAAAAAAAGGGGAAAGCAAGAAAAATATTTATTTATTTATTTTTTTTCTTTATTTGGGTTTTTCGCCACTATCTAAAACTCAAAAAATATCAAAAATACCTGTTCTTATTTAAAGAAAGAATCACTGGGTAAAAACAAAAAACCAAACGGAGACAAATTTCTCAGTGATTCTTTTTTGTAATAAATTTGCCTAACGAACAAAATTTTAAAGATATAAAAATGTTATAAAAAATTTTTACAAACTTTTAACGTTAACGTTTCGGAGGAAACTCTCCCCCCGTTTTCAAAACTAAACTAAAAAATAAATTACATTAATTTGTAATATATTAAATAACGAGTGAAAGTAAATATATTTTTTTGTATATGTCAACGATACTTACATTGACAACAATAGATTTTTATGACAGTGACATACTACCAAAAAGACTACAGAACTTAAATTACACTTAAAAGACACTACAGAATTTAAATCTATCGAAGGCATAGCAATACAGTTATTTCTATTTAAATTAATTATAGCGGTTTCTTTTAATCTTCTGTATTTTGTTACCGATTCTTTTAATTCCATTTTGGAATTATTCCAATTGATTTTATGACCCGATTCCCATGCGTGTTGACAGATTCTAGATTTATTAAAATCGCCCTTTCTAAGAAGGTTTTTATGCCCTTTTACTCTGACATCTAACGGTCTAGATGTCTCACCTATATAGAATTTGCCACATTCGCAGGGAATTTTATAAACCACATTTATGATATTTTGTTGTATATTGTTTGGTTTAGTCTTTGTTAATAGAGATCTAAGAGTATTTTTTGTTTTAAATGTCGTTCTTATGTTGTATTTATTTCCTACTCTTTTAATTGTGTCAGAAATACCGCGGATATAAGGATATAAGTGATTCTTTCTTGAAATAAGAACAGGTATTTTTGATATTTTTTGAGTTTTAGATAGTGGCGAAAAACCCAAATAAAGGAAAAAAAAATATATGAACACGCCACAATCATTCAGACATTACTTAAGAAAAATATTCTTCAGCAGCACTATTTTCTTCTACGCCCTCCCACTTTAAAAACCCACGAGCCGTCAGTGGATTACGCATTTGTGTTTTTGATATGGGTCGAGTTTTACTGAATTTTGCCACGGGATATGCGTAAAAGTGTAATAGAAAATTGGGTCTCCAGAAGGCATTTCATAAGACGAAGCAGCTTACCAGATTATCATTTTATTGGACAATCCTTTATAGATACAAAAGCACAGATACCTAAAATTGAAATTAAGATTTATTCGCTACATTCAAACGCTAAATTCATCATTTTCATATACAGGAAATATAATGAAGCAATTTATATACATATTAGTATAAATTTGGCTTAATCAATAGTTATAAATTATGAATAGACTACATTAACTCTACGTCAGTGCTGCCACTAATCAGCTAGCCTGGCGGAATGTAGGGATCTGTAATTAACAAAATACCTGTTGCTTCTTATCTAAAATCGCATGTGCAATATTAATAAGGACAGGGAGGGGAGCAGTGTGAAAGCACGAATCAAGTAGCTGTTGATGTCAGAGTGGTTTAATGAAGATATTTAATGCGACCAAATCTACACAGATAGAAAAATCAAATTGAAATCAAGACGTTCTTTTATATGGTGTTTTATTATTATATAGGGTGATGTGATAGGGTTCGGTGCGTCCGAACTAAAAATTCAAATAAAATAACAACCAAATTAGATGCCTTGGTATTATTTATTTTATGTGAAATAACATTAATGTTTGAAAATAATTTACGGCAAATGTCCGCCGCGGATACTTCTGACAAAACGAATTCTGTTAATTTATTTTCCGAACACCAGCAGCAGTTTTCAAGAAGTTGGGGTCTTATGTACGTAACACTGTCTGAGTTATGTTGGCTTCCAAAGCGTCCATGGTTGCTGGTTTATCAGCATAGGCCAAATATTTAACAAACCCCAAATAAAATAATCTAAAGGCGTGTTCGTCAAAGCATTTTTGATGAAAATCATCCAAGTTGTCCAAATGAGGTTGCCACTTCAAAAATGATTGGAAAAATACACAATATCGTGATAAACGATGGCAGAGTGAAGGTGTCTGCGAGAGACTGTGGGGATCTCAATTGGGGTTTTGAACAATTTTTTTTTGTCATAAATGGAAAAATCATATGTTTTATAACAAAACTATTTTTATTTTTTTTTCCTTATAATTAAAAAGTTATATCAAATTGAAAATACATTTTTAAACCTAGTACCGATGATGCGCCGAGAGTTCCCGAAAAAAACCCGAGCGCATCTGACTTCTCAATGGTAAGAAACCTCTCAATATCGGGTCGACTCGGAACAATTCGGAAGTATACAGAAATTTTCTTTCGCGCCCTTTTCGAAAAGACGTTCGAAAAGAACCGGAGTTGTTCTATAGGTTTAACTTATATTTTGACTGCATTTATTGGTTTCCTGGCGATTTGAAAATATATTTGTCTTTAATTGTTATTTTGGTTTTCGGTGCTGTTTTCGACGTTATACTCATAAATTATTATATAAAGACATGGAGGCTTACAGGTAAGGTCAGAATAAAATATTGAAATTAGATTAAGCTTCCTTTTGTTTTTTGCATTCGTTTTTATGACTTCTATTTATATTATTAAATTCATGTAGGGAAAATAAATTAACGTGCTAAATTTGTAGGAGGGAATATTCCTGCGTGTCCGCAAAGCACGGGCGTAGCCAAGTATAAAATAAGCCAAATATTACCTAATATTACACCGAAAAAATACGAGGAGTGAAGAGAATTAAATTATTACATTTGAATTGAATATATATCCGAACTAGTGGACGTTGCGCACAGTAACGCCATCTCTTGTCATTTCATTTCATGTAAGCATATTTTTGTTGTTTTATTTACTTCAAACTAACCCCCCCCCCCCCCCCCCCCCAAAACTAAATCCTGGCTACGCCCGTGCCGCAAAGAATCTACATGTAGCAACACAACCAAGGGTAGTAGGGAAGTAACAATGAGAAAGCCCTACAGTATCGTCTATTTTGTAGGATACGAATAATAATATTCGAGAAAGCGCGAATAGACAAGAAAAAAAAATCTACTACCAATTTGGAATGTAATCGTATATGAAAAGTCTTATACTTAAGTTTTATTGGATAATCTGATTTGTAGATGGTCGAAGAGTACAGAAATTTGCGTAAGTAAAAGTTTTCAACTCAAAAAAAAAATAAAGGTTAAGTGCCTTCTTTTATTTGGGATATCTCTGACTGGTCATGCATTATAGATAGTTAGCAGCTGGATTTATTTATATTTCCAAATATTATCAAATTAAAAGTCTAATGTGGTAGTTTGTAAGACATGGAAACTTTAAATACAACAGTAATGTAGTATGGATGGATTTTTTTGAAAATATTGTTAATCAAGTTTAGTGTGGTGGTTTGAAAGATCGGCGTGATTTTAAAAGTAAACGTCAGTGAAACTATTATAAAAACAAATATGTATATAAATTTGTGTAGTGATTGTTTTTATTCTGAATTGATTATTAGTGTTGTTTACATATTATAATATATAGTAATCTATTATCCATATTACCCTCATTGGGGATTTATTAGTTTCACTTCTTGAGGAAAATATAGAATTAACTAAACTCCCTTCGGTTAGTTCTGGTATAAAATTATCACAATCTAAGGTTTTAGAAGGCAAACGAATTGCTTCTCTACGTATTCATATCGAATGCGTCATTAGAAGTATATTTTTTATCTTATCTTTAAACAAAATTTGTGTGACTATAGTTTCGTAAAACGACTTTACATTCTCAAACACTACTTTACAACTCTTTTTTTTAAAGTAAGTTAAGTAAAGTTTAAAGTTTTTTAAAGTAGTGTTTGAGGATGTAAAGTAGTTTTACGAAACTAGAACACAAATTTTGTTTAAAAATAAAAGTGATAGATAACAAAGTAAAACATTCCTTTATTCCTATTTTATTTTGCACTTAACCAACAATCATTTTGACAGTATATATACAGGTTAAATTTGTTGACAATACTGACGTGAAAACATTTTACCATAATGACGTCACAAACATTCGTTCGCACAAAAACGCGTTCTTAAGCACGTGATTTTTTTTAATTTATAAATTTTAATTCACTCATAATTAATTGCAAAAAAAAAAAGTTATTCGTATAGATTATCTATATTACTTATGATAAAGTTTTAAAATAAAGTAAAAAAATCGATATTTATTTTTTATTTAAAAACCCAATTGAACGGATGCAGAATATTTTAACATTTGAGTATGGAAAAGCTTTCGGTAAGATGAGTGCCTCGATTGCTCATAAACACACACGTATCAACTTCAAAAGAATGTTTAGCGATGTTAAAACGCAATCGGAATGATTCTTGTCGTCGATTTATAACTCTTCATGAAACATGAATTCATCACAGCACGCCAGATATCAAAGAATAGTCAACTACACTAGGATATATAAGGTAGAAAAACGTTGGACTAAGTGTGTAAAATAAAATAATTTTTTCCCATAAAAATGCTTTTCTTGTCAAGGCCAGGCTATGAGGGCAATAGTGGCCTAATTCACAAACACATGAAAACTGAAAAAACGATATTTCTAGTACCTATAGTGCATTCTGTTGTCAATAGATTAATATAAAAAATAGTTTTAAATACTGAGGATAGATGGCAGGACGTTGGCCTATTTCACATTACCGCAAATTTCATTTTGCAGCATTGCAACAGTGGCCTAAACGACAGCTGATTGTTCCCGCTCCTGCGCAGTCTTCTCACCTGCCCACACTAACCTTTTTATCTTGTTTATAATTTCGTTATTATTTTTACTTTTGACATTGTTGGTTCAAGGTTTAATTCAACAGAATTTTTTGTAGTTCTTTTATTATTATGAACCCAAAAGTTGACAAGCTATTAAATGGTAAGCATCGTGGAATCAATTTGGTTTATATTTTGTAACATTATTTTATTCTAATTTAATAATTACAATTCTTTTTACTAATCATAGTTTCCAGTTCTTTTAGGAAGTGATTTATCAGAGAATGGAGACGTGAGTTCAGAAAGTGATTCAGAGTTTATTCCGACTACGGATGAACAAGAAGAAAATGAAGAAATAGCATTTTTACCTATTGAAACTGTTAACTCAGATGAGCCTTTACAAGATTCTACTAACCAGTTAACAAGTTCCATTGCTCAATCTGTTAACAAAACCAGAAAAAGAAAACGTAATGAAAATAGTTGAGCTTGTAATGTAAAGAAAAGAATGCGGATTATGAAAATAGAATACAAAAATAAAAAAATATATAACAATTAAAGCTAAAACACACCAACATATTAATAATTGCTGCTACGGTTTGTGCTACCAAAAATTTAGTGAAGAACATCAAAAGAATATCTTCAGTAATTATTACAAAATAGGAAATTTTGACCAGCAAACATCGTATTTATGCGAACTAATTAGTGTTATAGAAAAAAAGAGCCCATACTCTAAAAAGAAAAATGATTCTCAAAGATCTAAAACAAGATGTTTTCATCTTGTTGATTTATTGGGGAGTATTGAGTAGTTGGGGAGTAGGAGTTGTACTGAGGAATTGCAAGGAATTTTTCAAAAATGTTCTACAAATTTCAGATGGTCGAATATCAAGATCTCTAATAAATAAGCCCAAAGAAAACACCCCTCCTAAAAATAAACGAAGTCGCCAAAGTTCTTTAAACAAGACGACAGATTATAAAATTAACATTGTAAAAAAAATTTCAGAAAAGTTTCCCAAATATGAAAGTCATTATGCCAGGCACAAAAGCCTGAATAGGCAGTAACTCGCACGTGACTTAAGTTTAGGGCCACTTTATAAACTGTACAAGGAGGAGATATAGAATGACAGTATTGCATTTCTCATATTCCGAAAAATTTTTAACGAACAATATAATTTACATTTTCATGCTCCGGTTTCTGATTACTGTAGGAGATGTGATGGGATTAATATTAATATAATGGCCTGCACTGACGAAGCAAAAAAACACGAGTTCGATGTAGAAAAAGAACTACATCTTAGGAAGGCTGAGGAGGCTAGAGAGGGAATACGTGAGGATAAGGAATTGTAATTAATAATAAACAACCAGACCAAGATGTAACGACTATAGCTTTTGACCTAATGAAAACACTTGCCACGCCAGTGCTCTCAACAGGAATGTGCTACTATAAGAGTAACAGAAATTGATCCACGTCCTTTCATCTGAAAAAGCAATGATGTACGTATAGCACGAGTCAATTGGCTCCCGAGGCCCTCAAGAAATAGGCTCTTGCCTTATTCAATTGTTAAAAATTTTGTTCAAACGAAAAATCGAATTATGTATTCTGACCAATGCTGCGGGACAAAATAGAAATATAAAGCTCATTCAGGGAAACAATATTTGCACGTCATCAATCTAGAGAAATCTATTGCCAATTTAAATCCATAAGAAAAACAAATCATTTAAAGTTCAAAGCACTCTCTTTCCTCCTTCCTCTAATGCTATTAGAATAGGATAAACATACCGTGAGCCGGTGGATCACATTCTGTGAATTCGCTGTCAAGATAACATTTAAGTTTTTGGTTCTGGACAGTGTTGCCGGCCTAACTCAACTTTTTCGTAGAATCTGTCATTTTCATGTTGTGATCGTTTACCTTAGTTGTTCCTTTAAACGTTTCTGAATTATTTTTACTGTATTCTTTGCTGTTTTAGCTATTTTCTGGTTTAGTTTCTATTTTTGTGAGTTCTGTAATAAAAAATCTACGATTATTATTGCAAAAAATGCCAAAATCGTTAAGCGGTCAGTGTAAGTAACTTGTCTCGACACTTATCAGTTATTTTGAACAGGAACGAGATAATGGGGCTCCTCTTTTGCCATTAAACGCAGTGAGAGAGGTATATATTAACTTGTAGGTCTCATGGTTAATTGAAGTTTTTTTAGCGAGTTTTAGCTGCACTAAATGTTAGTATTGGTATAGTTAGAGCAATTTCGAAAAAGTTGAAGAATAACGGAATGTTAAAACCACCGAAGAAAAAGCGTCAACATCCAAAACGAGTAAGAAATCAAGATCATCTTGACCTGGGCTCAATTCGTAATCAAATCTATAAAATGTATGAAAAAAGTGAGTACGTTTACATGGTAATATTGTACTTTTATCAAATTTTATAGAACAATTTTAGAACAAACGGTTGATCTTGAAAGTATTCATGAAAAACTAAAGAACGTGCAGCTCTTTGATGAATGTAAAACTTCGCTTCAAATACTTTTAAAAGAAATTGATTTCAAATGAAGTAAAGATAATCCAAGTAGGGCCTGATAGAACTTCCAGATATTGCCTTTAAACGAATCCAATTTTTGAAGATGTATCTAAATATCAAAGACAAATCTCTATTTGATTTTGTTTATTTGAATGAAACATGCATATTTCAAAATGGTACCTTGAGTCACTCATGGCTAAATGATAACAAAAGGAGTGTAAAGGCCACAAAAGTTGATGGAAAAAGGTAAGTGCTATACGTAATACTTAGGAGCCATTAAAGTCATGTTGTCATATATAATTGTTTTAAGACGTGTCAATAATAACATGTTATTGCGATATATTGTTCTTCATGCTGGGAACAAGAATGGCTTTATTCCAGAGGCCGAATTAGTCTTCTCTTCTAAAAAAAAAGCAATTATCATGGAGAAATGAATAAAGAAACTTTCGGTTTTGGTTTGAAAACCCGCTGTTGAAAATCTTGGAGGAGCCATCAGTTATTGTCATGGATAATGCATCATATCCCAGTACACTGATGGATAAACCTCCAACTAGTGCATGGATAAAACGAAAAACTGCAGAATGGTTAACGAAACATACTCTTCCTTTTGAAATTATAGGGACAGGTTTGTGTTTCATAATGTTCTTTTCAGGAACAAGCCTAAAAAAGAATATGTGTCAGATCATATGGCTGAAGAATATGACCACAAAGTATTACGTCTTCCCCCTTATCATTGCATATTCAATCCTATAAAATTTATATGGGTGGTGGCCAAAAATTATTACAATCGTCATATAGGTCAAAATGGAAGAACGATTGATAACTGTTTGGATATGTGGACAGAAGCTTTAACAACAGTTACACCACAGATCTGGATGAACAGCATCAGACATGCAGAAGAAGAGATTCAAAGATAGTCGAATCGCGAAAAAGTATTTGATGGACTAGAAGTTAATCCTTTAATAATTTACTTGAACTAAATTTTTTTTTAACTAAATGCCCAATAAAACTAAATGCCCCCAATTAAAAAGCCCCTATGTTGACAAGCAGAAGTTTCAAAACAGATTTTTGAATAAAACTTTTAAAGAAAAAACTTTTCGTGTTACTTTTTCATTTACAGTTTTATCGATCATACAAATGCCAAAGTCTGGTTATTTTGGTGTTGATGTGGCAACATTGTAACCATTGTTTCCCTGAATGAGCTGTACAAGGCCCGACTGTACAGTGTCTCAAATAGATCAGAAATTTTTATGTAGTGGGCATTCCTACCTACCATGTGATCAAGATTTTAGATTGATTGCAAGAGCAAAAAATGTACTCCAATATTTATGTTCCAAATGACTGGGAAGCAGTGATAAGAAGTGCAAGAAAGAATAGGCCATTCTAACTTGTCACAATGAAGAAGAAAGACTTCTTTTCATCAAAGTATTTAGTGAAGAACATAACGAGAAGAAAAGTATCGAAAATGAAAGAAAAGTTGCTGAAAATTCACTGGCAAAAATTGAAAAGCCTGGGCTTTTTTACATAAAATACAAATATAGTAACCAACAAAAGTACAATTTCTTGTTCTTGACTTTCAAAAAAGAATATCGCAAATATTGACCGATTTAGGTATTTTATACGCAACAGGAAATCTTATTAGCTTACAAAATAAAAAAGCTCTGCTCGAACTCATGGTATATGTCCCATCTGTCCACATAAGTTTGGAAGACAGCGAGTATGAAGAGTTTTCATATTTTTATTTTTAAAAGATTTTGATTTAAAATCTACTTATTTTAAACTGTTATTTTTTTTATCTTTCTTACATTTAACTTTTTTTATTTTCAAAAATGTATGTTGGAAGGCTTTTGAAGTTTATATGAAAAAAAAAAGATTTAAAAGGTATTATCAAACATACCTATTGGTAATGTCTGAATGATTGTGGCGTGTTCATATATTTTTTTTCTTTATTTGGGTTTTTCGCCCCTATCTAAAACTCAAAAAATATCAAAAATACCTGTTCTTATTTAAAGAAAGAATCACTGGGTAAAAACAAAGAACCAAACGGAGACAAATTTCTCAGTGATTTTTTTTTGTAATAAATTTGCCTAACGAACAAAATTTTAAAGATATAAAAATGTTATAAAAAATTTTACAAACTTTTAACGTTAACGTTTGGGAGGGTACTCTCCCCCCGTTTTCAAAACTAAACTAAAAAATAAATTATATTAATTTGTAATATATAAACTAACGAGTGAAAGTAAATATATTTTTTTGTATATGTCAACTATACTTACATTGACAACAATAGATTTTCATGACAGTGACATACTACCAAAAAATATATATAGGTAATGTTTACTGCGTGATTGTTTATTATACTGATTGTGTATTCAAATATTTAAATGTGTTTAATTGTATTCTTTAGAATCGGGAACCATATTGAATTTAAATCTACCGAAGGCATAGCAATACAGTTATTTTTATTTAAATTAATTATAGCGGTTTCTTGTAATCTTCTATATTTTGTTACCGATTCTTTTAATACCGTTTTGGAATTATTCCAATTGATTTTATGACCCAATTCCCATGCGTGTTGACAAATTCTAGATTTATTAAAATCGCCCTTTCTAAGAAGGTTTTGTTCTTTTACTCTAACATCTAACGGTCTAGATGTCTCACCTATATAGAATTTGCCACATTCGCAGGGAATTTTATAAACCACATTTTTGGTATTTTGTTGTATATTGTTTGGTTTAGTCTTTGTTAATAGAGATCTAAGAGTATTTTTTGTTTTAAATGTCGTTCTTATGTTGTATTTATTTCCTACTCTTTTAATTGTGTCAAAAATACCGCGGAGATAAGGAATTGTGAGGTTAATTGTTTGAGAGTTATTATTATTGTTATTAATAATTTGTCTGTTTTGTCTAGTATCAAAATTATTAAACGATTTATCTATAAAATTTTTTGGGTAACTGTTTTTTATTAAAATGTCTTTTATGTGATTTGTTTCTTTTTGTAGTGTATCACTGTCGGTACAAACAAGTTATATAAACTTTTAATTACTCCTATTTTGACCGATTTTGAGTGATTTGAAAAGAAATACATACCTATCTGTGTTTGTCGGTTTTCTGTAAACTGTAGTTTTTAATGTGTTGTTTTGTTTTAATATTAAAGTGCCGAATGGCAGTTTATTCTCCTTCTCCATCTCTAAAGTAAACCTAATTGTAGGCTCTCGAGAATTTATATCTTGTAAAAAAATATTTAGATCGTCAATGCTATGTTGCCATATAGCAAAAATATCATCAACATATCTATGCCATATTAATATACAATTAATAGTATAGATTCCCCATGTTATAAACTAGCAAAATTTTTATTAAACATCTTAAATCCACTTTCGGGTAGAACAAATTCATATATTAAAAATACTTCAGATTTTTTAAATATAATTTCGAACATTAAAATTACAAACCAAAACTTAATAGTTAGTTTTGACGTGGTGAGTTTATTTACTAATGTACCAGTTGATAAATCACTTTTAGTAGTTAGGAAGAGATTAGAACAAGACACAACATTAAAAGACCGCACTAAACTAAACATAAATACAATTTTGGAATTATTAACTCTCTGCTTAAAAAGCACATATTTTCAATTAGAAAATGATTATTATCAACAAAATTTCGGAATGGCAATGGGTTCTTCTCTTTTTCCTTTGATGAGTAATATCTTTATGGAGGAACTCGAGAATGACATATTAAATAAATCTCTTAAAAAGCCATTAGTATGGCTTAGATATGTTGATGATATCTTTGCTATATGGCAACATAGCATTGACGATCTAAATATTTTTTTACAAGATATAAATTCTCGAGAGCCTACAATTAAGTTTACTTTAGAGATGGAGAAGGAAAATAAATTGCCATTCCTTGACTTTAATATTAAAACAAAACAACACTTTAAAAACTACAGTTTATAGAAAACCGACAAACACAGATAGGAATCTCAATTTCTTTTCAAATCACTCAAAATCGGTCAAAATAGGAGTAATTAAAAGTTTATATGACAGAGCAAAACTTGTTTGTACCGACAGTGATACACTACAAAAAGAAACAAATCACATAAAAGACATTTTAATAAAAAACAATTACCCAAAAAATTTTATAGATAAATCGTTTAAAAATTTTGATACTAGACAAAACAGATAAATTATTAATAACAATAATAATAACTCTCAAACAATTAATACAATTCCTGATATCCGCGGTATTTCTGACACAACTAAAACAGTAGGAAATAAATACAACATAAGAACGACATTTAAAACAAAAAATACTCTTAGATCTCTATTAACAAAGACTAAACCAAACAATATACAACAAAATACCAAAAATGTGGTTTATAAAATTCCCTGCGAATGTGGCAAATTCTATATAGGTGAGACATCTAGACCGTTAGATGTTAGAGTAAAATGGCATTAAAACCTTCTTAGAAAGGGCGATTTTAATAAATCTAGAATTTGTCAACACGCATGGCAATCGGGTCATAAAATCAATTGGAATAATTCCAAAACGGTATTAAAAGAATCGGTAACAAAATATAGAAGATTAAAAGAAACCGCTATAATTAATTTAAATAAAAATAACTGTATTGCTATGCCTTTGATAGATTTAAATTCAATATGGTTCCCGATTCTAAAGAATACAATTAAACACATTTAAATATTTGAATACACAATCAGTACAATAAACAATCACACAGTAAACATTACCTATATATATTTTTTGGTAGTATGTCACTGTCATGAAAATCTATTGTTGTCAATGTAAATATCGTTGACATATACAAAAAAATATATTTACTTTCACTCGTTATTTAATATATTACAAATTAATGTAATTTATTTTTTAGTTTAGTTTTGAAAACGTGGGGAGAGTTCCCTCCGAAACGTTAACGTTAAAAGTTTGTAACATTTTTTATAACATTTTTATATCTTTAAAATTTTGTACGTTAGGTAAATTTATTACAAAAAAAATCACTGAGAACTTTGTCTCCGTTTGGTTTTTGTTTTTACCCAGTGATTCTTTCTTTAAATAAGAACAGGTATTTTTGATATTTTTTGAGTTTTAGATAGTGCCGAAAAACCCAAATAAAGAATATATATATATATATATATATATATATATATATATATATATATATATATATATATATATATATATATTATAATAATATTTCGGCCTAACCAAACGATCATAGATGAAATTTAAAAAAAAATGCTACAGTGGCCTGACCCACATTTAGGAAAGAGACGCATTTACGGTTAGAGACGCATCAGCAACAACAAGGCTTTTTAGCAACTGGATCTACAGCTTAACGTGGGTTCCGAACCAAGGTCATCAGCCACCGACAACCCAGGCCAGTACCCCCCTCAGTCTATCAACCCTTGGTCATGTGCTTACCCATAAGTCTATCAGGAAGCCTACCGCCTGGCGAGTGACCAACGTAGAACAGTTCTCAGAAGGCATCCGGCCTTACCCAGCCTTTAACTGGCGTGACTGAGGGGTAATTCGTTTCGTAATTTTACACTCTTGCCTAGAAACAATCACAAACATTTAGGAAGTAAACAGACACAAGAAAGAAAGAAAAACAACCATCCGTACACTGGAATCGAACCAACTACCGCTCCAATGTGGTTTCGGCACAGCAGCGACCGGCTATAAGTAGCCTAAAAGTACAATATTAACATTTATTTATGATAGGAAAACAAATTTTATTACTAAGAAACATGTGTATAAAATATTATGGAAAAAAATTATATTTATCTCCAATAGGTATGCTGGTAGGTTAGGCCACTTTTAACCGCATTTTAACAATGACAGCTTTAAAAATCTAACGGTAAACAAAATTGAGCACATTCATTGAAGTTTTTCTGATTCGTTATACAAAGATACTTTTTTTTATCTACTAGTTGACCGTTTTCGATATTTGCAATGTGATTGTGGAGAAGCACCAAGAATTACGAACTGTTTTTATCCACGCCCGTAGCTTATTCCCGTTTATTTCATCTCCCGATACTGTGAAAAAAACTGAAAATGCTCGAACGACGGTGGAGAAATAAAAGATAATGGAAAAAACGACGAACGAAAAGGCATTCGTGTTTTTGATGTGGTTCGGGTTTTGTCGAATATTCGAGTATCGGTTCTCGGCGACGATTGATCTTTTCTTTGCGTTCGGCTTTGAGATTAATGAGATGTTTTGTCGTGTTTCCGTGATGCTTTGTTATTGGCTGTTTTCATGAATTTTTACATCAAAAATTCTGTTCGCACAACAGAGTTTTTTATTTCTCATTTTATACTCCTATTTAGGTTTTTCTATCACATTTATACCATGCGTAATGATAAACAACTAATAATACTGGTTTTAGCATTTTAAACACAAGCACATTCAATTCTACATTGTAAAAATGTTTTCTAAAAGAGTTTGATACTTTGAAACGTAATAGCGACAACACTGTATGATATGTAGGGGAGAGTGGACGAAACACGAACGCCGGGTAATCCCGAACGCAACAGTTCTAATATGTTAGAAAGAGATATCAGCATTTTGTTTACCGTCATCTTAAAGATTCCGCAACGTGTAGTGCCTGACAACATGGGAAAAAACGGACGCATGCACATGTAATTTTTTCGCAAATGTAGTTTGTAACATACTCTTACCGGGCTAGCTTTTGAAATCGGGGCTGGGTACGTAGTGCGCAGAAACAACGTTGAAATAAAATTATATGTATATATTAACTAATGAACTATTATTATTCACGTATGGGCCCTGGTGGACCACGCGAAGTACAATTAGAGGCGTTTGTTGTTGTTAGCCTTCCTTTGTGCCCATACTAATTTCATTCTTTCGCTATGAGCTTTTTTTCCTTTCGTCAGACCAAGTTGTTGCAGTCTTCGTACATTTTTCTCTCAGGCCAACCTTCCAAACGTTAACCTTGTGTCTGAAACAGCCTCTATCCTGAATTTGTGTAATATTTGCTGATCTTAGGTCCTCTTTAATTGCAGCAATCCATTTAATTATTTCTACTTTAGCTTTACTCCTATTTTCATAAAATTCGACTATTTGTCTAGTTAACCTACTCGGATTCATCCGTTTTATGTGTCCGTAAAACTTAAGTCTTCTTTTTCTCATATCGCTATGCATATCTGTGGATTGTTTGATTTCTTGGTTTTCTCGAAGTCGGTATGTTGTGTTATTTATTTGTTTGGGGCCTAGGATTTTTCTTACGATTTTTCTTTCCTTCTTTTCAATGTCCTCGATGTCCCTCTTTCTATTCAAAATGAGCGTTTCTGCAGCATATAGACATTCTGGCTTAATAACTGTGTTGTAATGTCTCAGTTTTGTGTTTTTAGATAGGCATTTTTTGTCGTAAATATTTTGTGTAAGTCTCAATGCCATTTCCATTTTTTGACATCTACCCTTATTGGCCGCTTTTTCCAACCCATTTTCCATGATTATTTCGCCCAAATATTTGAATTGAGAGACTCATCTGATGTTACCATATTTTGTTTGTAGAAATGGCGTTCTTAGTCTGTTGCAGGTCATGTATTGTGTCTTTTCAAAGGAAATTTGGAGTCCTACATATTCTGCTGTTTCTTTTATGATTTCAATCTGTTTCTGTGCCGTTAATACATCTTGAGCTAAAATTGCTAGATCATCAGCAAATGCCAGACAATCAATATTGATGTTGGTTCTCCCCAGTTTAATGGGCTGGTCAATATTCAGGGCCGACATTTTTTTACGTCACTCCCGTATTACTTTTTCTAGACACAGTTAAATAAGAGTGGTGAGAGTCCATCCCCTTGTCTCACACCAGTTTTAATTTCGAAGGGCTCTGAGATCTCATCCATGAATTTAACTTTTGACCTTGTGTTAGTTAACGTTGCTTTAATAATTGCCAGCGTTTTCAGATCTACTCCTTGTTCTTTCAAGATTCGGAATAAAGATTCGCGGTCAATAGAATCATATGCTTTTTTGAAATCCACAAATGTACAGACGAGATTTTTATTGTACAATTTTTGATGTCTTAGAATCAACTTCAGATTCAGGATCTGTTCAGGGCAGGATCTGCCCGGTCGAAAACCTGCTTGATATTCACCAATGTTAGGTTCTAACTGTCCCTGTGCTCTGTCTAGTAGACATTGAGATAGAATATTGTAACAAACTTGGAGAAGAGATATCCCTCTATAGTTGTTTACATCCGTTCTATCTCCTTTCTTATGTAGTGGATGGATTAGAGCATCTTTCCAATCTTCCGGAATCCGTTCGGTTCGCCAAACTTCTTGTAGAATTTTGGTTATTTTCTTGATTGTACCTGGACCAGCGGATTTCAAAAGTTCAGCAGTGATTCCATCTTCACCAGAAGCCTTGTCATTTTTAAGCCGCTTGATTTGCCTAATTATTTCATCTTCATTCGGTGGTAATGAATCTGGGTTTGTTTGTTTAGGTTTTAGTGTTGCTAATTTGTTTAAGGGCTCAGGACAGTTTAGTATTTGTTCAAAATATTTCGCAAGTTCTTTGCAATTCTCTTGGTTGTTTAGAGCTAATTTTCCGTTTTCCTTTTGGAAGCAAAGACTTTGCGGTTGATAGCCTGTTAATTTAGTTTTAAATGTTTTGTAAAAGTTTCGGGTGTTATTTTTTTGGAAACCTTTTTCTATTTCATTATGTTGATTGTTTTCATATTTTCTTTTAGTTTGTCTAATTAGCTTCGATGTTTCTTTTATTACATCCAAAAAGATGTTATAGTTTATTGCTGTTTTTTGACTGTTCCAATCTTTGAATGCTTTACTTCGGCTTAAAACTGCTTGCTCGCAAACTTCATCCCACCTCGGATGTTTTCTACGTTTTTGTAAAGGGACCAACTTTAAGGCCGTTTTAATATTTTTTTGTTTCAATTCTTGCCAGTTCTGTGCTGGTTGTTTATCAAGCTCTTCTGTTAGGGCTGGTTTTATTTTCGTTGGGTCAAACTTTGGTATTAGCAGCCTCTTTTGAATAAGTTTTCGAGGTTTTAAGCTAAGTTTGATTCTTGTCAAGTAGTGACCCGTGTCTATATTTGCTCCTTTCCTGACTTGAACATTCAAAATCTCTTTATAATTGGGGTATGAAATGGCAACATGGTCAATTTGAAATTCATCCATGTACGTGTTTGGGCACCTCCAGGTCTTTTGTTTTGATATTTTCTTCTTAAAATGGGTTGACATTATTTTTAGATTAAACTGCGAACATAGTTCAACCAATCTTCTACCATTATGGTTAGTCCATTTATGAGCGGCAAAACTGCCGACTGTTTTCCTGTACTTTTTTCTTTCCGTAGCTGGGCGTTGGAATCACCCAATAGGATTTTTATATGGTTAGAGGAAATTTTAGAGATAGTCTTTTCTAGAATTTCCCAGGACTTATATACTTTTTACTGGTTTTAACTAATGAACTAATTATAATTATGTGTAAGAAATAAGAAAAAGGAAAAGAGATGCTTAGCAATAACTACGAGAAAATCAAAAGTTGGGCGCCAGTGGAGGCCTATGCCAGCCACAATAAGAAAATGCTTATTTTCTAAGTACTTATCTACGGTACTACAGCCTTCAGGTATTGGATGTTCGATTCGGCTAATACGGCAACGATAATGATCTAATAATGTAATGGTACAATGGTACAGCAACTGGTGGCGTAACTAGTGGTGTACGGAATCAGTGCGGTATGCTTAGAGGTATGTCGTGATTGCGATGAAGGTTGTAGTAGACCCGTGGTTGTTGATACTAAGGGCTAGGAGAACACTCCACGCTGTTGATCGGTGGCAGTCAGATTCGCAAATGTTAAGTCCCGGAGGCAGCGCTGGTCGTAGCAAGCTGGACGGCAGAAGGGATTTAGAAGGGATAGGAATGGCGGAATTTACACCATACGGATGTAAGCAGAAAATCTATGACGTCCGCCGGAGATTGTTGGACAAATACGAACGAGGATGAGGGTACATATAACGGGGGGAAAACCCAAACCCTACAAGCTTTATTTCTATTAGCAGCAGTAACATAACTTTTACATGCTAGAATATTCAAATAAATGATTCCAATGACAGTAACGATAACGGAAAATGTAATGTTTGTCGTTTAATTAATTGTTTTCTTATAATTGTTTTAGATGTCTCGAAATTACATCAGAAAATCGGAAACAACGTATAAAGTTGAAGATCTCCAAAAAGCTTTTGATGATGTCAATACCAAAAAAAAACTCCTCACAAAGCAGCAAAGGTTTATTCGGTGCCAAAAACTACAATTTTTAACCATTTGAACAGGACTGGATCTATAAAACAACCCAGAGCTGGTAGAAAATCATTATTTTTAGACGCACTTTCCAGTTTGAAGAGCGAAATAACCTTTCTCATAATTTTGAGTAAAACCGAATAAAACAGATAACCGTAGAAGACGGGTGTTAAAATTTTATGAAAAGATATTCCAGAATATTTTTGAGGACACCCGAGGGAATGTCAATATAAACAAAATAAATATCATATTCAACCTGACAAAATATTTAACGTTGATGCGACAGGTATATTAACTGTTTAAAGAAATTCAAAAATATATATACAGCAAATGGTGAAAACCAAGTGGGCAAGACAATAAGTGCCGAAAGAAGGTCTAGAACTATAGTTAGATGTGCAATAAGTGCGACTGGCTACTATATTTCTCCATTTTTATATATAAAAGAAAGCAGATAAATGTTTTGTTTCTAAAAAGTGGTAACCCTAACACCCTTATATATATATTACAGAAATCTTTCACCCTTTCTCGACGTGGTGCCACCGATCGCCTTCGCCGAACTGTCAACCATACGACGTCACGTGTCTCTCGGGACCGGTTTCTAGCCTTTCAGCCGTCATCAGCCGAGCTCTAGATGAACGCAAGGAAAGCAGTTCGGGGAGACTATCCGGGCTAGACCAGATTAACTGGCAATTTTCGTCTAGAGCTAGGCTGATGAAGGCTGAAAGGCTAGAAACCGGTCCCGAGAGACACGTGACGTCACATGATTGACAGTTCGGCGAAGGCGATCGGTGACACCACGTGGAGAAAGGGTAAAAGATTTCTGTAATATTTCCCTCCACGGTTCCGTTACGCTACCTTGGGGGCATATATATATATATATATATATATATATATATATATATATATATATATATATATATATATGTATATATATATATATATATATATATATATATATATATATATATATATATATATATATATATATATATATATATATATATATATATATATACATATATATATATATATATATATATATATATATATATATATATATATATATATATATATATATATATATATATATATATATATACATCCAGGTCCTACAGCAGGTCATAGAAAGACACAACGAATAAACTATGCCACTGTGCTTGGCTTTTATCGACTATGAAAAAGCATTTGATTCAATCTCAAAGCGGGCCATAATGGATGCATTGCTTAATCAAGCTGTAGAGAAAGCCTATGTAAATCTACTAGGATCGATATGTGATGAAGCTACAGCGAGAGTCCACATTGATGATCTTGAGGTTGGAATAAATGTAGAGTGGCAAAGTGTACGGCAAGATGACGCAATATCGCCTCTTTTTTTCTCAGCCTGCCTGGAAGAAGTGTTCCGTAATCTAGATTGGGAACAGGATGGAATAAGGATTAATGGTGCATACTTAAATCATCTTAGATTCGCAGATGATATCATTCTTCTTTCATATATATAATTCTTTTTTTTATTTATTGGGTTTTTCGATCAGTCAAAAATTTTTAATTTTTAATTTTTTTATTAACGTTTCGGTTCAAACAAAGAACCATCCTCAGAATAATTCTACAATACATATAACTTTTATAAAAAACACCAACTTACATTTAAAAACATACCAATATTTAAATAAACAATTAATTTTTAAATTTTTTTAAATATGTGATAATTTTTTTTTTTTAATTTTTAAATGTTTGACTTGTTTGACTTTGACCTAATTAACAATTTCTTTCACCTTTCACCTTTCACCGAATTCTTTCACCTTTAAATTTTTGTTTTTTATTATAACCTAATTGTTTTTTGAATTTGTTATGTGGAATATTAGATGCAAAAATAAAAAATTATGAAAATTTATTATTTAATAATGTTATTATATATACAACTTAAATTATCTGTATCATTTCTGAAATTAATGCTATTATGTGTTTTTTTTTATATAAATCATTTCTTTTATATTTCTTTTTTTATATTGTTTTTCAAAATCTAAGATTTTTATGTTGTTAAAATTAAAGTTGTGTTCATTATCTATAGCATGCCTTGAAAGGGCAGTTGCGTTTGGTTCAAAGTTTCTAATGCTTTTTTTATGTTCATTTATTCTGTTTTTTAAGTATTGTTTAGTTTGCCCAATATATAAGCTTGGGCAGTTTAAGCAATCAATTTTGTAAATTAAATTTGTTTGTTCCATTTTGGGTATTTGTGGTTTTAATTTTGTAAATATTTCTTTAGTGTTATTACTGGGTATTTCTGCTATATTTATATTATATGGTTTAAGAACTTTTTTATTTTATTATTTATTTCTGGTATGTATGGTAAAGGTATGTAATTTTCATTTTTAGTTTTATTTGTTATGTTATTATTGTTATATATTCTATGTATTCTATTTTTAATTACCGGTTCGTAAAATTTTTTTGGATAATTATTATCTTCTAGTGTTTTTTTGATTTTATTTATATATTTTGGCCTATTGTTCCGATTAGTTAAAATAACAGCTCTATCAATTAAAGAATTAATAACACTTTTTTTTATATTTATTTGGTGTATGAGATTTAAATTTGAGATATCTTCCAGACCATACTGGTTTTGTATACCAATTTGTTTCGATATTGCCATCCTTATCATACGTGATGTTAATATCCAAAAAATGTATTGTTTTATTTTTTTCTTCTTCATGAGTAAATTTTAATTTGTTATGGAATATATTGAATTTGTTTAAGGTATATTGAATTTTATTTTTAGGTATGCATAATATACAGTCATCTACAAATCTTTTATAAAAAAAGAATATTATAAAATATAAAAAATATTATAAAAAAAGAAGGTTTAAAATCGAGAGTATTAATAACATTTGATTCAACATATTCCATAACTAGATTAACAATAGTTGCTGAAATTGGTGAGCCCATTGCTACACCGTAAATTTGGGAATAAAATTGGTTATCATATTTAAAAAATGTAGATTCTAGACATATTCTTGTAGCTTCAATAAATTCGTTTTCAGGGATGGTTGTAAATGTTTTAATTATTTCCCATTTTTCTTTAATACTATTAATAGCCAATTCAATTGGAATGTTTGTATATAAGGAAACAACATCAAATGATACTAGTATGTGATTATCTGGATTTTTTTTGTTTTTTATGTTATTATGAAATTTCCATGAGTGTTTAATATGATATTCATTTTTACCTACTATGTTTGATAAAATGTTTGATAAATATTTTGACATTTCATATGCTGGAGATTCAATTGTACTAACAATGGGTCGTAATGGATTATTTTCTTTGTGTAATTTTGGTAAGCCATATATGTATGGTGGATGGACCGTTGTGGCATATTAATTTATTTTTTAACTTTTTTTCAATATACTTTTTATTAACCCATTTATTTAAAATATTATTTAGTTTAATTTGTATTTTATTAGTAAGGTCATGTGTTTCTTTTTTATAAATTGTAAAATCATTAATTAAATTTATCATTTTGGTTATATACTTTTTTCCATTACAACAGTTTTATTGCTTTTATCGGCTAAAAGTACATATAGTGAAGGGTGTTGTGACAAAAATGATTTAGCTTCTTGTAAATAATATTTAAAAATGCATTTTGTTTTTTTAGAGTTTAACAGTTTATTTTTGCAATTGCTTAGAATGTTGGCAATTTTATTTCTGATTATTTCTATTTCATTAATTATATAATATTAATATTTCATAATTACTGACCGAAAAACCCAATAAATAAATAATAATAATAAACGGTCAAGAGAATATATGTAATAATATATATTATTTTGTATATATATTTTTGTATATATATTTTGTATATATATTTTGCTGTTTTAATCCAATTTAGAAATATATTTAATTGAGCTGGTCGATAACTCATTTAAAATATAAAAACCATAAATTTCCACTATATTTAAAAACTATATAAGAGTTTTTTTTTGGTACACAGTACCTTCTCCAGATACGAAAATAACGATGTTAATATATATATATATATATATATATATATATATATATATATATATATATATATATATATATATATATATATATATATATATATATACATATATATACATATATATACATATATATACATATATATATATATATATATATATATATATATATATATACATATATATATATATATATATATATATATATATATATATATATATATATATATATATATATATATAAATATATATATTATTTATTATTCACGTGTGGGCCCTGGTGGACCACGCGAAGTACAATTAGAGGCGTTTGTTGTTATTAGCCTTCCTTTGAGCCCATACTAATTTCATTCTTTCGCTATGAGATTTTTTCCTTTCGTCAGGCCAAGTTGTTCCAGTCTTCCTACATTCTTCTCTCTGGCCAACCTGCCAAACGTTAACCTTGTGTCGGAAACAGCCTCTATCCTGAATTTCACTTTGTGTAATATTTGCTGATCTTAGGTCCTCTTTAATTGCCGCAATCCATTTAATTATTTCTACTTTAGCTCTACTCCTATTTTCATAAAATTCGACTATTTGTCTAGTTAGCCTACTCGGATTCATCCGTTTGATGTGTCCGTAAAACTTAAGTCTTCTTTTTCTCATATCGCTATGTATATCTGTGTATTGTTTGATTTCTTGGTTTTCTCGAAGTCGGTATGTTGTGCTATTTATTTGTTTGGGGTCTAGGATTATCTTATGATTTTTCTTTCCTTCTTTTCAATGTCCTCGATGTCCCTCTTTCTGTATAGATATATATATATATATATATATATATATATATATATATATATATACATATATATATATATATATATATATCTTGAGCAGAGAGCTTCAATGGAGACCGTCCGGGAGGTAGATCGACGAGTTAAATGTGGCTGGCAGGCATTTGGCAGGCTTAACATAGTGTTTAATATATATATATATATATATATATATATATATATATATATATATATATATATATATATATATATATATATATATATATAGATATATCTTGGGCAGAGAGCTTCAAGGGAAGGGGATACCGTCCGGGAGGTAGATCGACGAGTTAAATGTGGCTGGCAGGCATTTGGCAGGCTCAACATAGTGTTTAAGAGCAAACTACTACTTTGCCTGAAAAGAAAAGTCTTTGATCAGTATGTTCTGCCCGTTATAACATACGGAAATGAGACCTGGATACTCACATCACAGTCAGTTCAAAAACTTCAAGTAGCACAGAGGGATATGGAGAGATGTATGCTTGGCATTACTAGACGGGATAGAAAGACCTGCACATGGATCAGAGAACAAACAAAAGTCAGTAACATCGTTGGAAGAATAAATAAATTGAAATGGAAGTGGGCAGGCCATGTAGCGAGGCGATGCGACGAAAGATGGACCAGGGCGGTCCTGGACTGGATACCGCTTGATCGCAAACGTTCACGGAGAAGACCCAAAACACGATGGACTGATGACATTATTAAGTATATTGAACCGGAATGGCAGAGGAGAACTCAGGACCGCGAGAGTTAGAAGCATGCTGAAGAGGTTTTCATCCTGCAGTGGATGGATACGGGTATATATATATATATATATATATATATATATATATATATATATATATATATATATATATATATATATATAGTGTGCGGCAGAATGACCTCCCCGATTTTAGTTGGACATAGCTGGTATCGGAGTGGGGGCGCCGAAGTTGTGAGTGCGTAGAGGCACGGCTACACACATGCCGTTTCCAGTCTGCATCATGGCTTGGTTGGGAGTACACAGCGCATTCGTCGTCGAGGAGTTTATTAGAAATGGCGGTTCGCCGATATTGAAGCAGCGTGCCTTTCGCGCTTAGGCGACATGACCCCGTTCCTGATAAGAAAACCATTGGTGTTTGGGTGTCAAACTTCAGAGAGACAGGTTCGGCATTAAAAATGAAACCTCCTGGCAGACCTGGAACCGTAACAGGACCGGAAAATGTGGTAAATTGCAGTTACACAGGAATTGTCTGAAACGGATCGGGCAACTCGTAGAACTTTGTGCCAACAATTCGAAACTTTCCTCGCGGAAACTGGGGCTATCTTAAGTGGAAGGTATACCAACGTTGTCCACAAACTTTGATTGCACTTAAGAAGACGATAACCCAAGAAATTGCGACGATTCCCCCTGAAATGCTACGTCGTGTAATGGAAAGCTACCGAGAGGGGTTCAATCAATGTATCAATAATGGAGGCCGCTACTTGAGCCATGTCATTTTTAAAACATGTTAATCTAAAACTGCGTTGTACATACTTTTCAGAAATATATAGGTTTGTTTTGCATTTTTGTTGGTTAGGATTTTATTAGAGTTCCAAATGAGGGAGGCCTTTCTGCCGCACCCTGTATATATATATATATATATATATATATATATATATATATATATATATATATATGAGTCTGGATAATTAAATGAAAGCTTATTTATTGACTAGCTATACCACTTCATTCCTTTTGTAAAGCCTTGCGTTAGCAGAAAACTGCTAATTTTCGACAGTCATGAGAGTCATGTCAGTGTTGGTGTATAACAGTCTGCAGAAACTATGGAATTCTTATATTGAGCCTGCCACCACATATCTCACATTGACTCCAGTCTTTAGATTAGACATTTTTTGAGCCTATCAAGAGTGCCTAGAATCAAGAATGTGAGAATTATATGTCAAATCGATTTGGAAAACCCATCGCACAATACGAGATAGTTGAATTATTTACAAATGCTTCTAACCAGTGCAGTAATCTTGAAAAGGCAACAAATGGTTGTAGATCTGCTGGCACATATATATCTTGCGCCCAATTGAAATTGATACGATTAATTTAGTTGCAACTGAAAAGATGAGCACGCTGTCAGCTTCTCTATCCAAAATCATTGAACTTCAATCCGAATTCGAATCTTCAGAATCGGAGACTCTTTCATCATTGTCGATATCATGATCACTTCGATATATGATCCATCGATATATGATCGTATATAATCGATATATGATCGTCGATATCATGATCCAATATTATCGATTTCAGAATCACTAGAACTTTCAGATCCCAGCCAGGACGTGACGGCACCCTCAAAATGGCTACTTGAAGTTCTAACTACCTACTAGTTCTACTACTTCCTGACTTCGCCGTATGACAATTTTCTTCTAAATTTGATTTGGGTTTCTTACTCGATAAACTCTGAGTCTCAATTTCGTTTTTTTATTGCAATTCTGCAAATAAACCAACAAATAGCTGTACACAGTTAATAAAAAAATGTTAACGTAAACATTGACATGTGGCCTCACAGATCGCTTTGAAATTTCAAATCGATTGTGTGTACCGAATTCGATCCCGCCAACACTAATGTCCCTCTGAATAACGTGACCGACCATGAAGAACATTAATTTACGACATCAGTATTAGTTATAAAATTAATATTAAGAATTCAAGACTTAATTCAGAACCAACTATTTAATTCAGAATGAATACTTTAACATTTCCGCTGTGTTTTTTATAAAAAAAAAACAAAACAATGATCTTTTTATATAAATTTGTATATTCGCGATAACTTTCCAAAATAAAGAATAATGCGTATAGAGGACAACCAAAAAGGCATTTCTGTTTTTGATGTGATTCGTGTGTTTTCGAATATTTGATTATCAATTCTCCGGGACAATTGATCTTTTCTTTGCGTTTGACTCTGAGATTAATGGAATGTTTTGTCGTGCTTCCGAGATGCTTTGTTACCAGCTGTTTTCGTCATTTTTATGTTGAAAATGGCGTTGCCATAAGAACGTATTTATTCTTTATATTCATATTCACATTCATATCATATATATATATATTCATATATATATATATATATATATATATATATATATATATATATATATATATATATATATATATGTATATATATATATATATATATATATATATATATATATATATATATATATATATATATATATATATCATATATATATCATCAAAGTTAATTGTGTGGCCTGTTTCTAGTTGGTGTTGGAATAATGCCGATGTTGTTTGCTTGTTCCGTATGGTTACTTTATATTCTTCGATTCTGGCAGATATTTTTCGCTTTGTTTGTCCGATGTAGATTTTGTTACAGCCTGAGTATGGGATGCGGTACACTCCTTGATTTTCTAGCCTGACCTTGTCTTTAGGGTTTCTCAAGGATGCGCCTATTGTTCGGTGAGGTTTGTATGCTGTCCTTATATTGTGTTTTCTTAAAAGTCTTCCGATACGGTCCGTTGTTCCTTTGATGTATGGCAGTATTACGTTGAAAGTCTCTTCGGCTTGTTCTGTCGTTTTTTGTGTTTGGTGTTGTTGTATTGCACGGTTGATTGTCTTTTTTGAGTAGCCGTTTTGTTTTAGAGTGTTCGTTATGTTGTTGAGTTCTGCCTGCTGTGCATCGTTATCCGTAAGGCGGATGGATCTTGAGATTAGGGTGTTTGCTACTGCCTGGATTTGAGTGGGGTGGTGGTGTGATTGTGCGTTGAGATATCTGTTTGAGTGTGTTGGTTTTCTGTATACCGTGTGTCGTAGGCGCCCTTCTGTTGTTTTTGTGACTAGAACGTCCAGGAACGGTAGCTTGTTTTGTTCTTCAATTTCGAGTGTGAACTGTATTTTTGGGTGTTGGGAGTTCAGATGTTTTAAGAAGTTGTAGAGCTCCGTTTTTCCGAAAGGCCATATGACAAATATATCATCGACGTATTTTAACCAGAGCTTTGGTTTGAGATGGGCCTTTTCAATGGCTTGCCTTTCAAAATAGACCATGAATAGGTTTGCCACAGCGGGAGAGAGGGATGACTCCATTGCTGCGCCTTCAGTCTGTCGGTAGAATTTGTTGTCGAATAGGAAATACGAGTTCTTTAGACAATGTCTTGCGAGATCCAGAACGTGGTCTTCAAAGTTCTCGTTCTCTGTAATTAATTCTAAGGCCTCGTCTATTGGATATACTACTCAAGGAACGACTAAAGCCATGACCATTTAAATTGGCCATGTCGAATGAAGGATACAATCACATGCAGTCACGCCATCTTGCAGTAAACGGTTGCAGCAGTCAGACTGTGCGAAACCGTTCGTGACCCGTCTAACCTCGGGTAAGTACCAGGTATGATCGAAAAATTGTGAACTGGGCCCGTGGAGAAAAGTATTAAAAAGCTAAGGAAGTTCACCTGTGCTGGCGCATTAGCAACTGAGAAGACTATTTAGCGACTGGACCTACAGCTTAACGTGGGTTCCGAACCACGGTCATCAGCTACCGAAAACCCCGGTCAGCACCCCCCCCCCCCCTCGAGCTATCAACCCTTGGTTTTGTGTTTTGTTCACCCGTGCTCCACGTCGTGGTTTGCCATTCCTACATTTTTCTCTCTGGCCAAACTCCCCAACGTTAACTTTGTGTCTGAAACAGTTTCTATCCTGAATTTCACGATGTGTAATATTTGCTGATCTTAGGTACTCTTTAATTGCAGCAATCCATTTAATTATTTATAATTTAGCTCTACTCATATAAGTCTTCATTTTCCTATATCACTATGTATATCTGTGTATTGTTTGATTTCTTGGTTTTCTGGAAGTCGGTATGTTGTGCTGTTTATTTGTTTGTGGCCTAAGATTTTTCTTTCCTTCTTTTCAATATCCTCGATGTAAACTGAGCGTCTCTGCCCCATATAGACATTCTGGCTTAATAACTGTGTTGTAATGTCTCAGTTTTGTGTTTTTAGATATGCATTTTTTGTTGTAAATATTTTGTGTAAGTCTCAATGCCGTTTCCATTTTTTGACATCTACCCTTATTGGCCGATTTTTCCAACCCATTTTCCATGATTATTTTACCCAAATATTTGAATTGAGAGACTCGTCTAATGTTACCATATTTTGTTTTAAAAAATGGTGTCCTTAGTCTGTTGCAAGTCATCTATTGTGTCTTTTCAAAGGAACTTTGGAGTCCTATCTTTTCTGCTATTTCTTTTAGAATTTCAATCAGTTTTTGTGCCGTTAATATATCTTAAGCCAAAATTGCTAGATCATCAGCAAACGCCAGACAATCAAGGTTGATGTTGGTTCCCCCCAATTTAATGGGCTGGTCATTAATCAGGGCCGATTTTTTTTTCACTCCACTCCTGTATTACCTTTTCTAGAACACAGTTAAATAACAGTGGTGAGAGTCCATCCCATTGTCTCACCCCAGTTTTAATTTCAAAGGGCTCTGAGATGTCACCCATGAATTTAACTTTTGACGTTATGTTAGTTAATAATTGCCAGCATTTTCAGATCTAGTCCTTGTTCTTTCAAGATTTGGAATAAAGATTCGCGGTCAATAGAAAAATGCTTTTTTGAAATAAACAAATGTATAGACGATTAATTAGATTTTTAATGCATAATTTTTGATGTCTTAAGATCAATTTTAGATTCAGGATCTGTTCCAGGCAGGATCTGCGCGGTCGAAAACCTGCTTGGTATTCACCAATTTTAGGTTCTAACTGTCCCTGTGCTCTGTCTGGTTGACATTGAGTTAGAATCTTGTAACAAACTGGGAGAAGAGATATTCCTCTGTAGTTCTTTGCATCCGTTCAATCTCATTTCTTATGCAGTGTATGGATTAGAGCATCTTTCCAATCTTCCGGAACCGTTTGGTTCGCCAAACTTCTTGTAGAATTTTGGTTTGTTCCTTGATTGTACCAGGACTAGCGGATTTCAAAAGTTCAGCAGTGATTCCGTCTTCACCAGAAGCTTTGTTATTTTTAAGTCGCATGATCTGCCTTTCTATTTCATCTTCATTCGGTGAAAATTAATCTGGGTTTGTTTGTCTTGGGTTTAGTATTGGTATTTTGTTTAAGTGCTCAGGACAGTTTAGTTGTTCAAAATATTTCGCAATTATTTCGTTATTTAAAGCTAATTGTACGTTTTCCTTTTGGAAGCAAGAACTTTAGGGTTGATAGCCTGTTAATTTAGTTTTAAATGTAAACATTTCAGGTGTTATTTTTTTTTATGTTTTTCTATTTCTTGAAGTTGATTGTTTTCATATTTTCCTTTAGTTTGTCTAATTAGCTTCGATGTTTCTTTTCTTACTTCCAAAAAGATGTTATAGTTTATTGCTGTTTTTCGACTGTTCCAATCTTTGAATGCTTTATTTCGGCTTAATATTGCTTGCTCGCAAATTTTGTCCCACCACGGATGTTTTCTATGTTTTTATAAAGGGACCAACTTTAAGGTTGTTTTAATAATGTTTTGTTTCAATTCTTGTCAGTTCTGTGCTGGCTGTTTATCAAGCTCTTCTGTTAGGGTTGGTTTTATTTTCATAGGGTCGAACTTTGGGACTAGTAGTCTCTTTTGTATAAGATTTAGGAGTTTTAAGCTAAGTTTGATTCTAGTCAATTAGTTATCCGTGTCTATGTTAGCTCCTTTCCTGAGTTGAACATTCAAAATCCCTGTATAATTGGGGTACGAAATGGCAATGTGGTGAATTTGAAATTCACCCATGTACACCTTTGGGCACCTCCAGGTCTTTTATTTTGTTATTTTCTTCTTAAAATGGATTGACATTATTTTTAGATTAAACTGCGAACATAGTTCAACCAGTCATCGGCCATTATGGTTTGGTCCATTTATGAGCGGGGAAACTGCCGACTGTTCTTTTGCACTTTCTGTCTGTTCCTAGTTGGGCGTTGAAATCACCCAATAAGATATATATATATATATATATATATATATATATATATATATATATATATATATATATATATATATATATGTATATATATATATATATATATATATATATATATATATATATATATATATATATATATATCATCATCATCATCATCATCAGCCCGTATCGATCCACTGCAGGATGAAGGCCTCTTCAGCATGCTTCCAACCTTCACGGTCCTGGGCTTTCCTCTGCCACTCGGGTCCAATATACTTAACGATGTCATCAGTCCATCGTGCTTTCGGTCTTCTTCGCGGACGTTTGCGATCAAGCGGTATCCACTCCAGGATTGCCTTGGTCCATCTGTCGTCCCATCGCCTCGCTATATGGCCTGCCCATCTCCATTTCAACTATTTTACTCTTCCAATGATGTCACAGACTTTTGTTTGTTCCCTGATCCATGCGCAGGACTTTCTGTCTCGTCTTGTAATGCCAAGCATACATCTTTCCATTCCCCTCTGTGCCACCCGAAGTTTTTGAATTGATTGCGATGTGAGTGTCCAGGTTTCACTTCCGTGTGTCATAACGGGTAGAACGCACTGATCGAATACTTTTCTTTTCAGGCAAAGTGGGAGTCTGCTCTTAAACACTATGTTGAGCCTACCAAATGCCTGCCAGCCACATTTAACACGCCGTTCCACCTCCCGGGCGCTATTCCCCTCCATGGAAATCCTCTGCCCAAGATATACAAAGCTGCCCACAATCTCTAAATCCCTTCCTAAAACTGAAATTCTTCTGTTCTGAGCGAAGTTATTGAACATAACCTGACTCTTTTTCAGGTTTATTTTCAAGCCAAATGGTTCGCCAGCCCTTTGCAGTTCTTGTATGCGTCTTTGCAGCTCCTCTGGGTCTTGGGAAATGAGAATAATATCATCTGCAAATCTAAGATGGTTTAAGTTTGCACCATTGATCTTTACCCCATCTTGTTCCCAATCCAGTTTACGGAATACTTCTTCAAGGCCAGCCGAGAAAAGAATAGGCGATATTGTGTCACCCTGCCGTACACCTCGTTCTATATTAATTCCCACTTCAAGATCATCAAGGTGAATTGTGGCTGTAGCTCCATCATATATCGATTCTAATAGGTTTACATAGGCTCTCTCTACACCTTGGCTAAGCAGTGCATCCATTATCGCATGCTTTGAGATGGAATCAAATGCTTTTTCGTAGTCGATAAAAGCCAAGCACAGTGGCATGGTGTATTCATTGTGCCTTTCTATGACCTGCTGTACAACCTGGATGTGATCCATTGTACTGAATCTACTTCTGAATCCTGCTTGTTCTCTTGGTTGTGCGTCATTCAGTTTTTTTAATATTCTTTTAGAAATTATCTTAGTGAAAACTTTGTACATCACTGATAGGAAGCTTATTGGACGGTAGTTCTTTAAATCTTCCTGTGCTCCTTTTTTATGTAAAAGGATCACTTCTGCATTTTTCCATAAGTCAGGTACTTTTTGTTCTTTGAGGCATTTTGAGTATAATTTTGCCAGTGTTTTATGTAACGTCCGACCACCAGCTTTTAGCATTTCGACAGTTACACTATCCTTTCCTGGAGCCTTGCCGTTCTTCATCAATTCTATAGCATTTGTTACTTCCTCCACTAGGATATCTGGTATTATATATTGTTCTTCCGTGGGTACTGCTGTCCCTGACTGGCTCTGATCTTCATATAACTGGGAATAAAACCTTCTGACAATCTCTAACATTTGGGTACGCGTCCTGCACACTGTGCCATCCTCACGCTTTAAAGCATATATTTGCGTTCTTTTGTTTCTCAGCTTCTCTTTAGCTTTGTTAATTCCTTTGTTTTCTTCCAGGGTTTTTTGCACTAGCTGCATATTGAATCGGCGCGTGTCCTCTCTGATACGTTTTCTTATAGTTTTGCAGAGCTCAGTGTACTAGACCCTGCCAAAAGGACTACCTGCATTTCTCATTGCTCGCCGTTTCTTCATTAAATCAATGGTCTCACTGGAGATTTTTGTTTGTTTGAGACATTTTTCCTCTGGTGCTATTGAAGCAGCCGTTTGAAGTACATTGTTGGCGATTTCTTCATATTGAACTGATATTTCCACCTCCTCTGGATCTTGTAACGCAGCAAACCGGTTTGACAAAGCAATCTCAAAATCGCTTCCTCTCTCCAGCAGTTTTCCAGAATCCACCTTGCCCTTCTTTGATCTTACCATTTTTTCGCGCTCTTTTCGACAGTCAGTCCGAAACCCTTGCTCGTACAATTCGGTGGTCACTTCCAACATTAAAATTGTTAAGGACAGTACAATTGGTAAATATTGTTTTATCGTTGGTCATGATGTAGTCAATTTCGCTTGTGAGCCCAGATGGACTTTTCCATGTCCATTTTCTGCTGATATTTTTCTTATAGAATGAATTCATAATATATATAATATATATCATATAATATATATATATATATATATATATATATATATATATATATATATATATATATATATATATATATAATAATTATTACAAAGCTGTAAAAATGCAAAATGCAAAATGCAAATGCTGATTGATATTTTGGATATAACTCATGCAGGCTTAACATTAGAAGGAATAATCAAAACAATAAACCTAAAGAAAACCTTAAGGAACAAATCCCTATATATAATAGGCTACGCAAACGACCTTATCTTCATAGCCAGAGGTGAAAAAAGTCTACAAGGAATAGAGAAAGAAGCCCAATTTGCAGGATTAAATATAAACAAAAAAATGATAAAATACATCAAATATAGCAGATCAATTGCAAACAGAAACGTACACAACATCAACGATGATCCTCACTACCAACGAAGAAAAAAACAAAGTATCTTCAAGAGGAAAATAATAAGGATAATCTATAAGCCCAGGAAGGAAGGAGAAGGATACTGAAGCTCAATATCGTACATAAAAGCACAGATAATTAGATGGCAGTAATGCATTTTCTTGACTATAACTGGAGGCATGTGGATTGGAATTCGAATTGAGACCTCGAAAATAAAGTATAGCAAGGAATGGAGAAGAATTGTGGATAAGGTCAAGATACACGCCACAGTATAAAGGCAACGGGAGGTACATGTGGAGTGATCTACTTCAAGACAAAGATGAGAGTAAAAGTCAATTAAATTACACAGAAATGCACAACCGTACATACCATACATACAAACTGGCATATACAGTGTGTCCCAGATAAGAATATACTCTACAGGGATCTCGGAAGGTATAAGACATACCGAGATGATTAAATTAGAAAAAAGTTGCATCTTAGTGAACTCTGCAACGTTTCTGCAAGATATGCGGGGAAAAAAAATTTTCGCGATCTGGATTTATTTCGTTTCTGATTCTATTTGAAAAGATATATCAAAATCATGGCCATTTGTTCCTCTATTTACATGACATTTTCTCCTCTACAAGGTGGTGTAAATACATTTTTGATCCGACGTTTTGGCTTTTCTCGAAAATCATAAACTTTGTTTTTTTTTTTAATAGTCGAAAAATTTTATTTCATATTTAGTAAATGCAAAATATTCAGAATAAAATGTAGTAAATTTACTAAACATAAATTAAAATTTTTCAACTATTTAAAAAAACAAAGTGGATGGTCGAGAAAAGCCGGATCAAAATCTAATTACACCACCTTGTAGACGACAAAAAGGGGCTATGAAAATGTCAAATTTAATTTTACATATCTCTTCAAATAGAATCAGAAAAGAATAAAATTCAGACCGTAAAAATTCGGTTTTTCTCACTTATCTTCGGAAATATTTGAAATGTTTAAAACTCGATAATGTTACAGACTTCAGTGAGCTGCGTGAACTTTTTTTCTAATTTAATCTACTGTATGTATCTACTATGTACTTAATCATCTCTGTATCTCTTATGGTTTCCGAGATCCCTGTAGGGTGCATTCTTAGCTGAACACCCTAGGTGTCTTGTGCTTGTACATTGGAGGGCACATGTTTTACCTTTCATCTGTTGGTGGTTAGAGTCATCATTGGACGCAGTAAAAAAACTCCATATAGATATATATATATATATATATATATATATATATATATATATATATATATATATATATATATATATATATATATATATATATATATATATATATATATATATATATATAATTATAATTTTTTAACCATCTTCAAAACAATTCTACAATATACCTTATTTTTAATCTCTAATCTAATTAAACAGTTAATTTCTTAAATTTTTTAACTAAGGTGTGAAATTTTTAAATTTTTTTAATTTTCAATTGACATATATCTGACTGATATATTTAAAAAAAATTTTACCTTTAAATTTTTGTTTCTTATTATAACCTAACAATTTTGAATTTTTTACGTGTAATGGTATTAGATACAAAAATTAAAAAATATATATGAAAATATATTATTTAATGATGTCATTATACATAAAACTTAAATTATCTCTATCATTTCTGAAATTAATGGTATTATTTGTTTTTTCTTTATAAATAATTTCCTTTATATTTCTTTTTTTATATTGTTTTTCAAAATATAAAATTTTTATGTCGTTAAAATTAAAGTTGTGTTCATTATCTATAGCATGTGTTGAAAGGACAGTTACGTTCGGTTCTAGGTTTCTAACGCTTTTTTTTTATTTATTCTGTTTTTAAATATTGTTTAGTTTGGCCAATGAATGAACTTGGACAAATAAAACAACCGATTTTGTAAATTAAATTTGCTTGTTCCATTTTGGGTGGTTGTGGTTTTAATTTTGTAAATATTTGTATAGTGTTATTATTTCTGCTATATTTATATTATATGGTTTAAGAATTTTTTTATTTTATTATTTATCTCTGGTATGTATGGAAAAGGTATGTAATTTTTACTTTGAGGTTTATTTGTTATGCTATTATTATTATATATTCGATTTTTAATCACCGGTTCGTATGGGATAATTATTATCACCTAGGAATAATTATTAAGGGATAATTATTATCTTCAAATGTTTTTTTTATTATATTTATATATTTTGATCTATTGTTTGTATTAGTTAAAATAACAGCTCTACCAATTATAGAAATAATTAATTAACACTTTTTTTATATTTATTTGGCGTATAAGATTTAAAATTGAGATATCTTCCAGACCATATTGGTTTTGTATACCAATTTGTTTTGATATTGCCATTCTTATCATACGAGATATTAATACTCAAAAATAAGGTTTAAAATCGAGAGTATCAATATATATATATATATATATATATATATATATATATATATATATATATATATATATATATATATATATATATTTTTATTTTTACATAATAGTTATTTATTATTGGACATCATAATCAATTGAAATAATTATTGAAATAGTATTGAAACAAAATGGATATAATCCAAAATCAAGTATTTACAATTGACCGAATAATATATTTTAAATTATTAGAAACGTCCACATTAGAAGTACGATATGGTAAAAACGTCACGTTTTTCGGTTATATCATGGAATAAATGTTACGTTTCACGCCCAAAATCCAACGTCGACCCTTCGTTCCTGTTCGTCTTTTCGATTTTCCTCGGCGTTTTACGCAGTCCCCGAAGGCTCGTCTCTCTCAAAGTGTTTAAATAGAAAAGTTTCCAGCACTACCCTACTGAATCTGACAGCCCGACTGATGACCTGGGGCAAACACGGATTTCCTTTGACTCAGATTTTAATACAAAATACCTGCTGTCGTTACGACATAGCCTTCAGTATGGCATCAATCGAAAGGAAAAAGAGATATCGATCTGAGAAGAGCTCGCATTGACAAAGTAATGGTATCGACAAATAACACAATGGAAGGTTTAAATCAATACGTATCATCTTCTTATCCATTAAGTCATGTTATATGATGTTCATCTTTAAGAGAAATTACAAAACGTGTAACGGACGATGAGACTTCTTTTGAGACTCCACATATATACACACTCCTCTATGGGGCCCTTCCTTAGGACTACCTTCCATCTTACTCTGTTTTCTGCAATTTGCCGTCAGTTGCTTTCATTGATTTGACTAATTCTCTGCCTCTTGAGGTTGTCAGTCTTGAGCTCCAAATTAGGTGTTTAGCATTGTGGTCTCATCCAGCAATAAAATTGCTACCTAAAATATTGAATAATCCCTGGAAATGTTCTTTTTTGTTGGTGGGCTTAGGTGGACAGTAAATGGCAGACTTTGTTATTGGGCCATGTTCTTATTTACTAGTTATACTGGTGGCTTGTAGATAGTCCTTGCTAAAATTCTCTCTTTTATAAAGTTTGATGGTATACCGTATGATTATGGCAGTTCCTTCATCTGCTCTGTCATCTGGGTGTTTTGTATGGTAGAGTTTATATTTAGGAATCCGCAGATAATGTTTGTTGATATTTTGTTCATGTTGTTATATATTGGGATTTAGACTTTATATTTTCTGGTTAGTGCCTTAGATGACATTACATTTTTAAGATTGCATACTCAATAGATGTGCTAATAGAGCTCATAGTGCTGCTAGTGTGCGTTTTGTTATTTCTGCGCTTATGCCATTACTGTTATATATATACGTGGTTGGTAGATGTCTTGGTGTTTCTGTGCAAACGTGTGTTTGGTAAATTAAAACTTTTACTTATTGGTTCGAATGTAGGTAATCCTTCCTAATACATCACTCATCTTTATGTTTAGGCCGATAAAACCTGTTGTATGATTGAAATATTTTTGAGAATTGTTTTGGTGGTAAAGATTTCAATTTGGAATTAAATCCCTCACTCCAAACTTTATTAGAAATGGCAGAAACATTTAGAAAAAGGAATTTTTCAGCAATGGAGGTGATTTTGTTCACCTGATCTATCGTGGGGTGCTTCCTTCTGAATCCAAATTGAGGATTCAAGATTAAGTTTCCTTTGTTGACAATTATTAACGTTGATATTTATTAAAGTTTTCTTTAACTTTAGATCATGTTATATCGTAAAACTAACTTCTTTTGGTATAGTGGAATCTGTCCCTATGCTCTCTTAGTTATTGCTTCTTTCATGAGGTACAAATATATTTTCGAGTTGTTCAGCGATCAACCGACGTCGTAAATAAAAGAACTAACACCTATGTCGAATTTTTCACTATATTCGAAAATTATTTATATAAGGGTTGCTTTTTATGTATCCGGAATAATATATAAAAACAAATATTTATAATTGAAAATATTTTTGTTGCTTTTCAACATATTCTCCGCGATGATCGACACACTCTGTATACGTTTGAACCAATTTCGTAGTACTTTTTCCATTGAGGTATCTCCAAAACATGCATTTTGAACGCACCAGCGGCTTTTTCTGGAGTCGAAAATTGTTGACCGACCACGTAGTTTATTCGTCACGGACGGGAACAAAAAGAAATCACTGGGTGGCAAATCAGGATTGTACGGTGGATGACCCATCAATTCGATGTTTTGACCGGTCAAATATTGAATTGTTCGGTCCAATTTGTGAGAGCTCGAGTTGTCGTGAAGTCGTGAAGAATGATCCTGCGTAGCTAGTTGTTTTTCCTTATTTTTTCAAAGACCTTTGGCAAACATATAGTTGTGTACTATTTAGAAAAATGGTTGAATGACCCATACAGTCGACTGTTGTTTACTTTCGGACCCATACGGCTTTTGACGCACCATGATTATATTTTTGAGCATTTCTTTGCATCAATCGACATGAGCCTTTTCTTAAGCGATCGTCAAATAAGCAAAATCCAATGCGCACAAATCTTTTTCATTGCTAAATGTTCATGTAAAATCTTCTCTCTGTAAAAACACTCTCACGGTATGTTATATGACGATCTTGCTTTATCAGTTCGCGCACAGTCGGGATGTTTTCTGGCACAACCGATGTTAGACGACCTTCTGTAAATTCGTCCATGCGCGGACGACTGCCACGATTGAATTCACTAAACTAGTTATAAACAGTGGTTTTAGATTGTGCTTCATCGTCCAAAGCCGAAGTGGGTTGATCGATGCACTATTGTTGAGATAATGTACATCCAAAGTTGTAGTAAATCATCGCACGAATCGATTCTTTTTTTGACTGAAATGAAATTTTCAAGTCACTAAACAACACAAATAGTGTCCGTATGATAAAGCGTTCTGAGTACGTATATAGTATATAATGTCAAACATTACGATGCATTTGTCAGATGGCGCCTGGCAACATCATTGTTGCCAATATCAGATACATAAATGGCAACCCTCGTACAGAGTCTCGTTCAGGTTGTTAAAGAATATTTGTATTTTTAGATTCGTATCTGAACAAGGTTGTGTGTATCAAAACAGTTGAGCTTTTGAACAAAAATGTTTTTGTCATAAATGGAAAGATCAAATATAAGTTTTGTAACAAAACTATTTTTATTTTTATTTTTTTTTCTTATAATTAAAAAGTTATATCAAATTGAAAATTAATCTTTAAACTTAGTATCGTTTTTATTACTTTTTTCTAGATGTAGCAACACAACTGAGGGTAGTAACAATAAAAAAAAGCCCTACAGGATCGTCAATTATGTAGGATTGGAATAATAATATTCAAGAATTAGACACGAACAGACAAGGACAAAATTCGACAACCCATGTGGAAGGTAATCCTATATGAAAAGTCTTATACTTATGAAAGTTTTACAGGATAATATAATTTGTAGATGGTCGAGTAGAGTACAGAAATTTGTATGATCAGTTGGATTATAACAAACATCTGAAGGAGTATGCAAAAAACCTTATTATAGGCATTGACGACCGATAGTAGGCTGACAGTAGGTTTTCCAGGGGGTAGATTTTAACAGGAGAGCCCACACTTTGATTATAAGTTTTCCATTAAAAAAAAATGGTTTAGGTGCCTTCTCTTATTTGGGAAATCTCTGGTTGGTCATGCATTTTGTTTGCAAATATTATTAAATCAAGAGTCTAATGTGGTGGTTTGAAAAAACTTGTAAGGTGAAAAATCACAAAAAATCACAATCTCAAGTTCCTCCATAAAGATATTACTCATCAAACGAGAAAGAGAAAAATCCATTGCCATTCCGAAATTTTGATAATAATCATTTTCTAATTGAAAATATGTGGTTTTTTAATACTATGTAAGTATCGTTGACATACACAAAAAAATTACTTTATATATTACAAATTAATATAATTCATTTTTTAGTTTAGTTTGGAAAACGGAGTGAGAGTACCCTCCGAAACGTTAACGTTAAAAGTTTGTAAAATTTTTTATAACATTTTTATATCTTTAAAATTTTGTTCGTTAGGCAAATTTATTACAAAAAAGAACCATTGAGAAATTTGTCTCCGTTTGGTTTTTTGTTTTTACCCAGTGATTCTTTCTTTAAATAAGAACAGGTATTTTTGATATTTTTTGAGTTTTAGATAGTGGCGAAAAACCCAAATAAGGGAAAAGACATATCAAATAGCAATGTTGAACACAATATTACTTTTAGCTAAGTTTTTTCAATGTGATTCGTAAATTGACATCATAGAGCTTAATGGTCATAAGAAGCTGCCCATTTAGTTATTCGTTCGTTTGTATGTTGAATAATGATGTCCAACACATGATTATCAAACAATAAATTTGATGTATCTACGGATTTGGATGGTTTGTCCCCATATGGCTCACCAATTACATTTGGATTCTTAGACCTAATTGTGTTTTCAGCTCGAGTTTTGTTACTAGTGGGGGGCTATTTTGGACCACTTGTATTTATTCTTCTTAAAAAATTATGGCTTATTTTTATCTATATTCTCTTCACCTGCATCGATCTCAGTTTCCTTATGGCCCTCTTCAATGCCGTTTTGATCGTTCTCTTCTTCAGTATCCGTCTTTTCTATTTCAAAATCACTCTCATGTTGACTAAATTTACTTTCACCAGAATCATATTCACTAATATAGACGTTTTCAACCTCCCGCATAAGTTCTGCATCAGTAAAGAGCTTGTTTTTGCCTGCCATGTAAAAATATTTAAAACTACGTATAAGCCTGCACAATTCACACACGAGAAGCAAAGTTCAACTACTGACTAAATGTAATGATCAAATTAGAAGAATTCGTAGATCACTAATGACGACGTCATATATCCTGCTTTTCACCGGACGAATATAAATTGGTCTGGGTCACTACTGACCCATCATATCAGTTAATGATTAATAAACAAATTTGCTGCATTTGGGGTGAGAAAAATTTACGATTGATTCGTGAGAAACCTTTACATCCTAAACGGGTCACTTTTTGGTGTGTCTTATGGTGTAACTGGGTCGGTTTTCTTTCAGAATGCTGTTGGTGAAGCTATAATTGTGAATGGTGTTCGATATCGTGAGATAATAACTGAGTTTATGTGGGTTGAATTGAATAATATTGATCTGATGGATATGTGATTCAAACAAGATGGCGCTATACGCGAGAAATATTTCATGGACGAGTTATTGAAAGAAACGGCGATATTAATTGGCCACCAAGATTATGTGATTTGACACCATTGGACTATTTTCTTTGGGGTTTACGTAAAAAGCCAGGTCTATAAAAACAATCCACAACCGATCCCTGAACTAAGGGATGAAATTATTCAAGTCATTGGTGAGACAAAGCCACGGTTATGCGAAAATGTCATCCAAAATTTTGGCAAAAGTGTGGTCGTCTGTGGAACTGCAAGAAGTGATCTAAGAGGAGCTGCAAGAGGTGATTTGGCTAACTGTTTTGCTAAATGTTCAAAATAGTCCGAATAGGGTTTTTAGTGAAAAAAAAAATTAGAAAAGTTGCCAGGAGAATTGGAAAATTCTGGAAAATCAAAGTGCTTTTCTATAGAATTTTTGTATGAACTATTGTATAACTCACTATTCGAACGATGGATGTGCGTAATTATTTTTTTATTTTATTCGTTATGGTCTTTTAAACGTTTTCAGGTTAACGTTTTCTTGTAAAACGTTTTCAAAAAATTGAGACAATTACAAAGGAAAGTCGGAAAATTCTGACAAAATGCAACAATCATAATTTGTGTGTGCATTGTCGATCATAACTGACGATAGAAATGAGATATTTGATTGATTCTTTTATTGTTTTGTTCGTTATGTTCTGGGGATGGAAATAACTCAATTCAATGTTTTCAATTGAAAAAAAAACCTGAAAGATCTGGAGAAAAAATGGGAAAAACGCATTCCAGCCTAAATTAAAATAAATTTACATTTTTTTTTCATGTTCGTGGTGTTTCGTCCAATTTTATTTCTCGAGTATATGCATCGAATGAAACATCATCGGTCAGTAGAAACCAATCGCACGACACCGAATAACTGGAATATTAAAAAAATAAGGAAAACATTTTTCCTGTGTTCCACTGAAGTGCTGACCAGGGTCCTGACCATATTAATCGGCCAAATTGGATGGAAGTAGCATTGAAATACAGCTCCGCCATCCGGTGATTCGTAACAGTACTACTGTCTGAAACCGTTCAGACCCAAACCTAGGCCCTATATTCAGGTACCAGATATGCATGAAAATACACAGTGGACAAGTGAATATTTAAAATATTCAAAAAACAAGGAAAAAAAATTCCTGTGCTCCACGTAAAATTCTCAATCCTTTAGTCGCGCAGTTGCTTTCGAACGTACAACTCGAAGCCCGACTGATGACGGCTTAAGGCTAGAAACCGGTCTCGGGAGATGCGTGTTGGGGTTTGATGGTGACTGAAGGATTGAGAATTTTACGTGAAGCACAGGAAAAATGTTTTCCTTGTTTTTTGAATATTTTAAATATTCTCCACTTACTCAGTGTGTATTTTCATACATTGAATAATCGTGCAAGAAGACAAACAAACAAATTTTTAGTTTGTTTACACATTTCCAATAGTTTTTCACAAATTTACAAAATGATCATAAACGAATTTATTGAAATTTGGGCAGGACAACGTCTGTCAGCTAGTTAGATAGTTAGTTAGTCCACTAGTTATCAATAAAAAATGTTTTGAAATGAAAGTAAATTCTTTGTTTTATTCAAGAATTAAAAAAAAAACACTCAATTTGAAAGATATTTTATATTAAGTTAAAATATTGTTAGTGGATGGCAATGTTTGTAAAATTTGAAAAAAATAACATTACTTTTGGGCAAATATATAATTATTTGGTTAACCCTTCTTTAAAAAAATATAGAATGGTTTGTGCAAATACTCTACATTGGTCTTTTTTCTTTCAGAGTACATAGAAATCATCGTGGCATTTCCGACAGATCCGTTTTGCCAACGAGGGTTTTAGTTGGTGACGAAAAGAGCACAAATAGAGTATAAATATTTACTAATGTTCGACGAAAATCACTCGGGCATTCGGATCGAAGCCCTTTAATTTTGTTTCCTTTGTGTCGGTTTTGGTGATGTGGGAGTTGCCACAGTTGTCCATACTTCTCGATATTTACTTTAGGTTCACGAAAAGGTCGAACGAAAGCAAGCGAAAAAATAAAAGGAAAAAAAATAAAAATATTTTTGTGCCTTTTTTTCTCGTCTTCTCTCGCTTGCTGATTCTAACTTTTGGACTGGTACAAAGGAATCTAAACAATTTTTTCCCCGTCTATCCAGCCAAGGAGATGTTTGTTCAGAAATGAAATTGTGTTACGATGTAAGAGAGACAAGATTAAGTTTGAGTTTATTAGATCACAGTAGAGCTTTTGTTGCGGAACACTTATATAGGAAAACAAATATCATATTCTTTCTTTTTTTCTTCGTTTCGAGTATGTTATTGCGATATTTTGAGTATTCTTTTAGATAACTAAATTTACGAATATCTGACAAAACCAGCAGAATTTATTTTTTGAATAAATACGCAAGTGTTGGGAATCAGATGATTCCAAATGAAGGACTTTCCAAATCAAATTTATAAAAACACTCTACAAGTTGCATCCCACGGAAAACAGTATTTTAAAAAAAATTTGAGTCATTTCTAGTAGCGCCATCTGGGCGTTGGAAAGGTGCATCATTCACTGACGTTCTGACAAAATTGTCGTGACATTCGGATCATTAGAAGCCAAGTTATCGCGCTTAAAGTATCAGAGTGTTTATACCATCGTTTGAAAAAAGCACATCGAAGAAAGAGCGAATATTTAGTTTTCTTTTTAACTTAATAAAACATTCACCAAAACGTGTGAATTAACGAAACAAGTGTAAACGATTCAAACAAGGTCGTGAGGACATCAAGGACGACGAATATCCTGATCCAAAAAATTCAATGGTTACTCCGGCAAAAAATCAACATGTGTAAAGATTAATGAACATGTCTAAAGATTCAATTCATCGCATTTTAACCGATTATTTGGGACTTCGGTAGGTTTGAGCACGCTATCTTCTACACAAATTGACTGGCGACCAAAAATTGCTCCGAATCCAACATTGCAAGGACTTGATTAAAGAGTCGAAAAAATGGTTGAGTGCTTATGACCACACGATAGAAGTGAAAACTTCTAATTTTTCAATTTTAATAATATTTAACAATATTTACCAATTGTACTGTCCTTAACAATTTTAATGTTGGAAGTGACCATCGAATGGTACGAGCAAGGGTTCAGATTGACAGTCGAAGAGAGCGCGAAAGAGTGGTAAGATCAAAGAAGGGCAAAGTGGATTCTGGGAACTGCTAGAGAGAGGAAGCGATTTTGAGATTGCTTTGTCAAACCGGTTTGCTGCGTTACAAGATCCAGAGGAGGTGGAAATATCAGTTCAATATGAAGAAATCGCCTACAATGTGCTTCAAACGGCTGCTTCAATAGCACCAGTAGAAAAATGTCTCAAACAAACAAAAATCTCCAGTGAGACCATTGATTTAATGAACAAAAGCTAGTCCTTTTGGCAGGGTCGAGTAGACTGAGTTCTGTAAAACTGTAAGGAAATGTATCAGAGAGGACACGCGAAGTTTCAACATGCAGCTAGTGCAAAAAACCCTCGAAAAAAACAAAGGAATTAACAAGGCTAAACAGAAGCTGAGAAACAAAAGAACGCAAATATATGCTTTAAGGCGAGAGGATGGCACCGTGTGCAGGGCGCGTACCCAAATGTTAGAGATTGTCAGAAAATTTTATTCCCAATTATATGAAGATCACAATCAATCAAAGACAACAATAGCCACGGAAGAACAAATGCCAGATATCCTAGTGGAGGAAGTAACAAATGCTATAGAATCGATGAAAAACGGCAAAGCTCCAGGAAAGGACAGTGTAACTGTCGAAATGCTAAAAGCTGGTGGTCGGATGTTACATAAAACACTGGCAAAATTATACTCAAAATGCCTCAAAGAACAAAAAGTACCTGACTTATGGAAAAATGCAGAAGTGATCCTTTTACATAAAAAAGGAGCACAGGAAGATTTAAAGAACTGCCGTCCAATAAACCTCCTATCAGTAATGTACACGGTTTTCACTAAGATCATTTCTAAAAGAATATTAAAAAAACTGAATGTCGCACAACCAAGAGAACAAGCAGGATTTAGAAGTGGATTCAGTACAATGGATCACATCCAGGTTGTACAGCAGGCCATAGAAAGGCACAACGAATACACCATGCCACTATGCTTGGCTTTTATCGACTACGAAAAAGCATTTGACTCCATCTCAAAGCATGCAATAATGGATGCACTGCTTAGCCAAGGGGTAGATAAAGCATATGTAAACCTATTAGGATCGATATATGATGGAGCTACAGCCACAATTCACCTTGTTGATCTTGAAGTTGGAATTAATGTAGAATGAGGTGTACGGCAGGGTGATGCAATATCGCCTATTCTTTTCTCGGCTGACCTTGAAGAAGTATTCCATAGGCTGGATTGGGAACAGGACAATATGACCTTATATAGGTGTAAAGATCAATGGTGCAAACGTAAACCATCTTAGATTTGCAGATGATATTGTTCTCCTTTCAGAAGACCCAGAAGAGCTGCAAAGATGCATTCCAAAAATGCAAAGGGCTGGGGAACCATTTGGCTTGAAAATAAACTTGAAAAAGAGTTAGGTTATGTTCAATAACTTCGCTCAGAACAGAAGAATTTCAGTTTTAGAAAGGGATTTGGAGATTGTGGACAGCTTTATATATCTTGGGCAGTTGAGTTGAGTTTCAATGGAGGGAAATACCGCCCGGGAGGTGAAACGGCGTATTAAATGTGGCTGGCAGGCATTTGGCAGGCTCAATATAGTGTTTAAGAGCAGATTCCCATTTTGTCTGAAAAGAAAAGTCTTCGATCAGTGCGTTCTACCCGTTATGACATACGGAAGTGAAACTTGGACACTCACATCGCAATCAATTCAAAAACTTCGGGTGGCACAGAGGAGAATGGAAAAATATATGCTTGGTATTATCCATTACCATGGATCAGGGAACAAACAAAAGTATGTGACATCATTGGAAAAGTAAAGCAATTGAAATTGAGATGGACAGGCCATATAGCGAGGCGATGTGACGACAGATGGACCAAGGTAATCCTGGAGTGGATACCGTTTGATCGCAAACGTCCGCGAAGAAGACCGAAAGCTCGATGGACTGATGACATCGTTAAGTATATTGGACCCGAGTGGCAGAGGAAAGCCCAGGACCGTGAAAGTTGGAAGCATGCTGAAGAGGCCTTCATCCTGCAGTGGATCGACACAGGCTGATGATGATGATGATGGTGATGATATATATATATATATATATATATATATATATATATATATATATATATATATATATATATATTATATTTAATCACATTTATGTTAGATTGGTTGTTATATAAAATTGTTTATTCTTATCTTTGTACTTGTGAAGTTATATTAGTTACAAAATAAACAATTATATTTGTGAATTAATTATATTGTTGAATTTTGCTCTGATTGGACTTCTTCATTGTTATTATATTCTAATAATGAAATAAGAGGTTTATGGAAGCTAAAATACGTTATAAATATGTTTCGTATTTCGTCGAGCTCATTTGACATAATTAAATTAAATTTTGATTTAAAAAAAACAATGCAAGGTTTCGATTTGTCGTTTAAAATCTCCACTCAAAATTATTGATGATTTGTGTAGATTTTCATTCAGAAGAGTAGCTCCAGCTTCAGTGTATGAAAGTAAATTCTCGTTAATGAATTCGATAATTTTCTTTACGCTTTGATTTGGTGAAATGTAAATAGCAACCATTACAATTACTAATCCATTTTCTGCTTTACATCTGGCTGTACAAATATCTCCGGCACATGACTAGTTAAACCCATATGATTCTGTATTACTTGATGTTATTTCTATTTCGGAAGTAACATAAGTTTTATCTCCGTTTTTCTTTATATATATAGCAACTCCAGCCGCTCTGTGATTATCTTCTGTCTTTTGAATTTAGCAACGCAATGAAAATTTGGAACTGTTTTCTTCATTATTCATCCAAGTTTCTGATAAAAGTAATATAGTTACATGTTGCATAACACTGTCATCGAGATTCAAAGCATGTGCGCGTAAACTTTGACAGTTTAATGAATATATTCTTTGCGCCCATACTAATTTTATTCTTTCGCTATGAGCTTTTTTCCTTTCGTCAGACCAAGTTGTTCCAGTCTTCCTATATTTTTCTCTCTGGCCAACCTTCCAAACGTTAACCTTGTCTCTGAAACAGCCTCTATCCTGAATTTCACTTTGTGTAATATTTGCTGATCTTAGGTTCTCTTTAATTGCAGCAATCCATTTAATTATTTCTACTTTAGCTTTACTCCTATTTTCATAGAATTCGACTATTTGTCTAGTTAACCTACTTCGATTCATCCGTTTTATATGTCCGTAAAACTTAAGTCTTCTTTTTCTCATATCGCTATGTATATCTGTGTATTGTTTGATTTCTTGGTTTTCTCGAAGTCGGTATGTTGTGCTATTTATTTGTTTGGGGCCTAGGAGTTTTCTTATGACTTTTCTTTCCTTCTTTTCAATGTCCTCGATGTCCCTTTTTCTATTCAAAATTAGCGTTTCTGCAGCAAATAGACATTCTGGCTTAATATAACTGTGTTGTAATGTCTCAGTTTTGTGTTTTTAGATAGGCATTTTTTGGTTGTAAATATTTTGTCTAAGTCTTAATGCCATTTCCATTTTTTGACATCTACCCTTATTGGCCGCTTTTTCCAACCCATTTCCCATGATTATTTCACCCAAATATTTGAATTGAGAGACTCGTCTGATGTTACCATATTTTGTTTTTAGAAATTGCGTTCTTAGTCTGTTGCAGGTCATGTATTGTGTCTTTTCAAAGGAAATTTGGAGTCCTACATTTTCTGCTGTTTCTTTTAGGATTTCAATCTGTTTCTGTGCCGTTAATACATCTTGAGCTAAAATTGCTAGATCATTACCTCAGTACCTCAGTACATAGAACTTTGCTTCTCTTTTATTTAAAACAATGTTGATTTGTTTCTACGATTCAGAATTATGTACAAGGAGTTCGTTTCATGTGATCAAATGTTCTATGATGTGTTTTATTTTGGTACCATAAAGCGTTTGTTTTTGTGTATTCGTCGTGTGCGATCACAATACCCTCAACAAGGCAGCTTGTTTCATGATAATGCGCCGTCCCATCTCTCGACACTCATCACTGATTTTGTCGACCAAGAATGTCATTTTAACCGTCAATCATTCACCAGACTCTCTTGATTTGGCTATCTGCGACTTCTACCTCTTAGAAAAACTTCATTTTTCGACATAACGCTGTCGTTTTGTCGGACCGCCATCCCGAAGGATATATCCTTGGCCGAGCTCATTAATTCATTCGCCAACCTATCTGACCGTGCAAAACGTATTGACACGCAAGGAAACTATTTTGAATAAAAATAATGATTTTTACCGAAAAAAATTAATATTTGTTTTTTATGCTTTCACATAACCCTAGAGAAAAAAGTCCAGTGAAGTTATATCGGATGATCTTGGCGGCCAGGTAACATTTTTGAGATTACCCGGTCATTGAACTTTTCTCTCAATAAATTGATTGTGTCTCAAGATGTATGGCATATTTCACCATCTTGTTGAAACCACACGTCGTCCAGATCAAAATCATCCGTTTCATGCCAGATCATTTTTTTGTAGTGTTCTCCATAGACTGCATTTCCATTTTCACTTTTAAATAAGTACAGTCCAATTACACCTCCAGACCATAAACCATACTAGATTGTTAATTTGTGTGGATGTGAAGATGTTTCAAGAGCAGAATGAGAGTTTTCTTTACTCCAAATGTGACAATCTTGTTCTGAAGCTGCTTTCATGAAATAATGGACCTGTTTCAAGTTTCTTTAAAGCCCAATCTACTACTACTTGTCCTGGAGGTTAAGTTGACCCGAAGGCCCTGACTTGTATTCACTGGTTTTTTCGAACGTCACGACAATGTCGCTTATTCGAAGGGTTTTAGCTGCCGTCCTTTAGGCATGGAGGTGATGACCGAAGAGGATGGTCATACTGGGGCAACGGCCGGCAATGAAGCTGCCGTGGCTCTGATTAGCGGATTGTCCGAAAGGGACGCCGTCGCTAGGAATTTGTCCAGAAGTCTGGACAGGAATGTCTGAAGCTCTGGTGTGTCAGTTTCCCGATGGATTTGCGCATTCCTTACAAACCATGGGGCACCTACTAATGTGCGAAGAACACGTGACTGGAACGATTGCAGAATTGCAATCGACGTTGGGGGGAGGTACGGGAACCAGGCCTGAGATCCGTGGGTAAGGACGGATCGGACCATGATTTTATACAGGGTTATTCGGATGTTCAGCGAGAGCTTACTTTTGCCAAGCCCAATCTGCAAAATGTGTAAGCAACAAAATGGTCATTGTTTGAGTTCTTAGGTTAATTAATTATATACGATTGGAAATTATTGATTGATTTGTCTGTTACTTTGTGATACTTCATTTTTTAAAAAGGAATAAAACAATTTTTTACTTTCTCAACATTTACCAACGTTTTCGAAACGATTTTACATTCGCTCTCTAAAATCTCTCTCTAAATTCTCTCTCTAAAATCGTTTACGAAACTATAGTCACATAAATTTTGTTTAAAAATAAAAATGATATATAACAAAGAAAAAATTGTTTTATTCCTTTTTAAACGATTGGAAATGTAAATCATGTTAAAAACGGAGGGATAGCGGTAAATGATACGCTCCTATCGAATGTTCGATGCTAACTATATTCGTATGGTAACATGACTAGTTTGACATTTGGGTAATCTCTCATGATTTTTTGATATAACTTCCAACACCACCACTTATCAAAAATTAAACAAATACTTTCAAGTATGTTTTAGTTCCAATTTTGACACAAACTTCACATTTGTTACACCAGGTAAACTTTTGGTCAGAATATCAGCAATCATATCATTGGTAAGCAAATACTTTATACTTATGTTTGCTGATACACCATCCCTTACAAAGTGATGACCTTAATTTATCCTTAACAATTTTAGTATTTTCTACATTGTCAGAAAAAAATTATAAAATCATCTACATATAAAGCTACAATCATCAAGGACTTGTCATCCTTCTTCGTATATAGGCAAAGTTTGATCTTTTAAATCGTAGTTCAAACAAAATATTGTTAGCTTTATGATTCCGCACCCTCGATGACTGCTTTAAGCCATAGATTGCCTTTTTCAATTTACAAACTTTGTTATTTTCAATAATAAAACCTTCAGGTTGTGTCTTGTAAACTTTTTCTTGCAAATGTCCATTTAAGAATGCAGTCTTAACATCACTAGGAGTTATTTGCAAGTTCAGTTTCAATGACAAAGCCAGAAGCAACCTTAAACTACTAAATCTAATCACTGGCGCAAAAGTCTCATCATAATCAATACCTGCCTTTTGTGAAAAACCTTTTGCCACTAACCGAGAACGATAATTGATTTTATTCTGACTGACACATCTTCTTTTTGAAAACGCACTTGCACTGAACCACTGTTCCACTGTCTGGATGATCTACCAGATCCCATGCATGATTTTCTTCTAATAAACTCATTTCCTTCTCCATTGCTTGCTGCCAATATAGCATATCTGGTCTGGAAAACGCTTTCGACACCATTATGGGAACATCTTCTAGATCTATAACACCAATACACATGTATGTAACATAGTCATCAAAATTATTCGGTTTTCTTTCCCTTTTTGACCGTCTAGTGGGCTCACACTGGTTTACTGTGTCATCTGATACAAGAAAATCACTATCATTAGAATCATCCATGTAACTTTCAGAGTCATCATTCATGAGCTCATTGCTGTCTATAGATGTCTCCCCCACTGGTTCAATATTCTCTGAAGGATTATCACTGATCATGATTGAAGTTTTTTGCTCCTTTTCTTGTTGTATTATAATGACATCTCTGCTTGTAATAATGTTTTTTGTGTTTGTATCATAGAGTCGGTAACCTTTTATATTTTCATCAAATCCAACAAGTATCATCTCTCTGGATTTTTTGTCGAATTTTCTTCGCTTTTCTTTTGGAATATGAACCATTACTTTACTTCCAAATATGCGTATATGGCTTACATTTAGTTTCTTACCATTCCATATAGTAAAAGGTGTACTCTCATTTAAACCCGCTGCCACACTGCGATTACGCAAGTAGACTGCAGTATAAACACGGTCTCTGCCCAAAAACTTTTTGACAAATCTACATCGAAAATCATACATCTTGCATTTTCCACAATTGTCCTGTTCTTTTAATGCAATATACCAGATCTTCGAAGAAATCTTTCAAATTGTTCGCTACAAAATTCTACGCCATTATCACTTCGTAGTATTTTTATTTTCTTGTTACATTGATTTTCAATCATATCTAAGTCTTTAAAGAAATCTATGACTTGATCTTTCCTTTTAAGAAAATAAACAAAAGCCATTCTACTATAATCGTCTTCAAATAATGGAAAATACCTTGATCCTCCAATAGAAAGTTCATCCATTGGTCCACATATATCAGCATGTACCACTTCCAACAAGGATTCTGCTCTGTTGCCTTTGTAAATGGAAGTCTTGATTGTTTCCCTTGACAGCAAACCTCACAAACTTTACTTCTATTTAACTTGTCATTGCACATAAGCCCTTCAAGGGCTTCCTGCTGCATTAGTTTTAAATCTGTGTAATTTAAATGAGCACACCTCCTATGTAAAATATCAACTGTTACTGTGTAAGTTAACTACAGGTATTTGATATTGTTTTACATATTTCAGTTCATACACATTATTTTTAATGCCAGCTACAGCAATAAGACCTTTGTCATTAAAAATTTTGTTTGTTTCGTTCAATGTTTCCATTTTTAATCAACTCACCAACAGACAACAAATTTGTGGTTAAATCAGGGACATATAAAACATTTTTTATAACAACATCCTGCTTCTCATTCTTTACAACTGTTTGAATTTTTATGTCTCCAGAACACACCACTGGCACAACCATTTTGTTCGGAATCATAATTTCTTTGGGCTTTACATGGTAATTTATGTTTTCAAGTCAATCCTTTCTTGCAGTTAAATGTACGCTTGCTCCTGAGTCAATATACCACTCGTTTTTTGTATATTGTCCACTTAAGAACACTGCACTGAAAGCACTCGATGTTTTCTTTTTGCCTGAGTTCTCGTTTCGTTTATTTTCGGGGCATTTATTCATAAAGTGACCCAACTGTTTACAACGAAAACACTTTACGTCAGTGAGATTGCCTTTAGTGCCATCTCTCGCTGGACTTTTGCATTTGTTTACTACGTACAGACTGCTTGATTTTCCGCTACTGCCATCTACCTCCATATCCAAGAGTTTAGTCTTAATGAAATCTGTAGATATGGTAACACCGGAATTTTTAATCGCCATAATCATAGGACTGAATCGTTCCGAGAGCCCTGCCAATAGCAACGATCCGATCCAATATTCGTCTATATTGAAACCTGTTCGTTTTAACTACTGCGAAGTTTCAATCATCTGATTCACATAGTTTTCCATTGAATTACAGTTCTCCAGCCGTAAGGAAATTAAAGATCGCAGTAAACTGATCTTTCTTGTAAAACCGCTGTCTGCATACAAACATCTTAATTTTTTCCACATATCCTGAGCTGTTTTTGGTTCTTTCACATGTGAATATATCGATGTATCTAAGGTCAACACTAATTTGGCCTTCGCTTTCGTAATTTGCACTAAATTTGTCTCTTTGTCACTGAGAGTATTTTCTAGACCCTCTAACACGAGAAAATTCTCAACTGCAAAAGCCCAATCATCGTAATTTTCTCTACTGAGAAGCTTTGGCACACTGGATAAGTAACTTCCTGCCATTTTCGAGTTCTGCACTATTCGACGACGTTAAAATATCACTTACCGATACTACGCGAGAACAAAACCACGTGGGTTCGGGTCCATAACCTGTTAAAAACGGAGGGGTAGCGGTAAATGAGACGCTCCTATCGAATGTTCGATGCTAACTATATTCGAATGGTAACATGACTAGTTTGACATTTGTATAATTGAGTAAGTGTCCGCTAGATGTCTCTCATGAATTTTTGATATAAATTCCAACAAATCATTGTGAAGGATATTCCATATAGTGCCATATAGCCCAAGTTCTTGAAAACGACGTGTAATAGATTGTTTTAGATTTTTATTCACACTTTGGTTCACATCATCGATGTTTTCAGCATAGCAAACCCTGTAGGTTGATTATGTTAACCATAAATGTCACGTAAGGCGGGAAAAGTAGCCCGAATAGATTAATTATTTTTGTAATAAATTTAAACAATTTATATAAGCTTTGCAAATGTATATTTTTTTATGATTTGTCGAATAATATTAAACACTAATGTCAATTTTGGCGGGAATATGAATAAAAAAATGTATATTATGACGTTTTACAAAAATATATAGTACTAGTTTGATAACCCTTTACTTTGTATTTTCATTAAAAAAGTCACCCTTGTGATTGGTTTGTAAATAGTAAAATCATTTTTGTGGTCATTTACATCATGCTATATGAATAGATTATCCGATATATTTCGCCCGTTTTGTAAAATGATTGAGTAATCTGGTAAAATAACTCTGTAGATTATTAGCTTGTGGAACTAGTATTTTCAATTAACATTCCTGTATTCGTCGCTCGTTTCAAGTAAAATTAGAAAGAGGTCGAGTATAACCGGAATGTATTATTGTAGTGTACTATTTGGTCCTGAAATATCCCCTGCGGTTTCTTGTATTCGGTCCTGATAATATTGTGGTCAGTCCCACATCACTCTGCTGACAACTACGTAAAGACGGTTCGAATTTGAGAAATTTCGCATGATTTCTAACGATAATAAATCGATACCGATGAAATAAATACATAAGTGTTCGTTTCTCTGAATCCTTTGTTATAATAGTTTGTTTTTTGTCGCAAATACTTTTCATATCAGTTACCAAAAAATATAGAGTTAATTTTGTAATGCCTACAATGGGTATTCCGAGAGAAAAAAATTCTTTAACGCTTAAGGTCTATTCATACACATCAGTCACGTCACGTCTCCGTTCCGTCGGTTTCTGTCTGAGCCGGCGCAGGTTCGAATCTGACCCCGTTGGCCCCGCCTCCGTCTTCGAACCGTCAATATTAAATTTCTTGTCGACGATTTTTTTTTTATTTTGACTGGTGTGTTTTTTAATTTGGAATTTATAAAGTGATTATACAAAAATGTGCGATTTTTATATTTGCTTTAAATTACACAGTCCACAAACAATCGAGTGGCGTGGTATTTGCACTTGTTCTGACCTTTTCGCCAAATATAAAATCATAAGTCATAACTGAGTTCGTCAGAAGTTTATCAGAACTATGGAGATATTTGAAATGAATTGAAAATGAATGATTCTGTTACATTATTCCGAACTGTGATAATAAAATAACCTCTATTCAAAATAGATCTTAAAGAGAGGATATGCATATATATATATATATATATATATATATATATATATATATATATATATATATATATATATATATATATATATATATTGGCAGGGTCGAGTACACTGAGCTCTGCAAAACTATAAGAAAACGTATCAGAGAGGACACGCGCCGATTCAATATGCAGCTAGTGCAAAAAACCCTGGAAGAAAACAAAGGAATTAACAAAGCTAAACAGAAGCTGAGAAACAAAAGAACGCAAATATATGCTTTAAAGCGTGAGGATGGCACAGTGTGCAGGACGCGTACCCAAATGTTAGAGATTGTCAGAAGGTTTTATTCCCAGTTATATGAAGATCAGAGCCAGTCAGGGACAGCAATACCCACGGAAGAACAATATATAATACCAGATATCCTAGTGGAGGAAGTAACAAATGCTATAGAATTGATGAAGAACGGCAAGGCTCCAGGAAAGGATAGTGTAACTGTCGAAATGCTAAAAGCTGGTGGTCGGACGTTACATAAAACACTGGCAAAATTATACTCAAAATGCCTCAAAGAACAAAAAGTACCTGACTTATGGAAAAATGCACAAGTGATCCTTTTACATAAAAAAGGAGCACAGGAAGATTTAAAGAACTACCGTCCAATAAGCCTCCTATCAGTGATGTACAAAGTTTTCACTAAGATAATTTCTAAAAGAATATTAAAAAAACTGAATGACGCACAACCAAGAGAACAAGCAGGATTCAGAAGTGGATTCAGTACAATGGATCACATCCAGGTTGTACAGCAGGTCATAGAAAGGCACAACGAATACACCATGCCACTGTGCTTGGCTTTTATCGACTACGAAAAAGCATTTGATTCCATCTCAAAGCATGCGATAATGGATGCACTGCTTAGCCAAGGTGTAGAGAGAGCCTATGTAAACCTATTAGAATCGATATATGATGGAGCTACAGCCACAATTCACCTTGATGATCTTGAAGTGGGAATTAATATAGAACGAGGTGTACGGCAGGGTGACGCAATATCGCCTATTCTTTTCTCGGCTGGCCTTGAAGAAGTATTCCGTAAACTGGATTGGGAACAGGATGGGGTAAAGATCAATGGTGCAAACTTAAACCATCTTAGATTTGCAGATGATATTATTCTCATTTCACAAGACCCAGAGGAGCTGCAAAGACGCATACAAGAACTGCAAAGGGCTGGCGAGCCATTTGGCTTGAAAATAAACCTGAAAAAGAGTCAGGTTATGTTCAATAACTTCGCTCAGGACAGAAGAATTTCAGTTTTAGGAAGGGATTTAGAGATTGTGGACAGCTTTGTATATCTTGGGCAGAGGATTTCCATGGAGGGGAATACCGCCCGGGAGGTGGAACGGCGTGTTAAATGTGGCTGGCAAGCATTTGGTAGGCTCAACATAGTGTTTAAGAGCAGACTCCCACTTTGCCTGAAAACAAAAAGTATTCGATCAGTGCGTTCTACCCGTTATGACATACGGAAGTGAAACCTGGACACTCACATCGCAATCAATTCAAAAACTTCGGGTGGCACAGAGGGGAATGGAAAGATGTATGCTTGGCATTACAAGACGAGACAGAAAGTCCTGCGCATGGATCAGGGAACAAACAAAAGTCTGTGACATCATTGAAAGAGTAAAACAGTTGAAATGGAGATGGGCAGGCCATATAGCGAGGAGATGGGACGACAGATGGACCAAGGCAATCCTGGAGTGGATACCGCTTGATCGCAAACGTCTGCGAAGAAGACCGAAAGCACGATGGACTGATGACATCGTTAAGTATATTGGACCCGAGTGGCAGAGGAAAGCCCAGGACCGTGAAGGTTGGAAGCATGCTGAAGAGGCTTTCATCCTGCAGTGGATCGATACGGGCTGATGATGATGATGATGATGATATATATATATATATATATATATATATATATATATATATATATATATATATATATATATATATATATATATATATATATATATAAATATATACGAATTTTGTAAAATATAGTTTTGTATGTGGTTAAGGTTATATACAGAGTGGAATAACAGTAGAGATTCCATTTATAAAGATTTATTATCAAACTTGTAAATTAAAGTTAACTTTTTCGTTTTGTTTTGCTACAGACTTTTCTGTTCATCGCTATATTTACCACTTCTTGACATGTTTTCTTTATTTTTTAACAGGATTTTTCACACGGCGTTGTTCTATGTTTCTCTTGGGTGTTCTCCTATCATATTGAATCTAATTTTTGCTTCCCATAACAAGAAATGAACCCGAAATATTTGTAGTTAATACTAGATGAGGATAGAATTCATACAGACACAGCTTGCTGCCAATATCGCAATATGGTATGGTAACTTTAATTAGATTAAATGATATGACGCGGATTGTCTCTTGCTCAGAAACGGTTATTGTGTTTATTCACAAAACGACTTAAATAAAAATGAGTTTCATGGTTTATTATTAATTTTGCATGAAAATTGTCAATTTAATGGAAATGGTTGATGATGGCATTACAGGATTTTACTGCACAATTTGAATTTTATATGGAAACATTTGCAAGTTACTTCCGAACATTGAGCATAAACTGCAGTGAAAAATTTGCAATAGTGTACCATGTCGTCGAATCGACATGTCTGGAGACTCCTGGATAATTTAATTCACACCTGTAATATTTTCTGATCATCGCATTGTTCTTCGAACTCAGATGCGGGGCCTATACTCAACTATTCTGTATTCTTAATTTGAATTCCGATTGCCTGGATAAACTATATATTGTCAATTTATTATGAGACGGACATTTAGGATGTTTTAGCCAAAATTCACGTTGATGAGCAATAATAATGTTGCAATTTAATTGCAACAATTTCACTGCATCCTTTTAGAGTGCCAGTTATCTACAATAAAACTTGCACATCTACACTACACAACAGCCAAAACTGTCACAGATATCGCGATAAAAAAATAGCGCCAAAACAAAATTGTGGCGTTATACTTGCCCATTAAATTTCAAAAATTCTTACTAATTCAAGTCGGTTTTATTAACATAGTCAGTAAGACATTGTAGTTTACCGCCTGGGCGAGGAACAGCTCGACAGAATCACGGGTCAAACTTCGTAAGTCCATTTAATCCTGGCGAAATTCGAGTAGTTTGCAACTCAGTCGGCGGCCTTGTTGTACAACATTTATTCAAATTGGCCGAAGAAGCCACGGTCGGGTCGAGCTTTAGCATTACATGTACCTTATGAATTTTGAGCAGCTCTTTGTTTACATAGTATCACATATTTGGTGCTAATGTGGGGAAAGAGGTAGATTTAGGAAAAGTTATTTTGTACATATACTGTTTACTTTTCAGTGTATGTACGGAAAATTGTTTTAAAAGGAAATTAAATTTGCTGTAAAGATTATGCTTATGATTTATTACACTATTTTGAAAGTTATGTTATTTCTAGTCAAATATCATATGATCATATGAATATATATATATATATATATATATATATATATATATATATATATATATATATATATATGCAGAAGTGATCCTTTTACATAAAAAAGGAGCACAGGAAGATTTAAAGAACTACCGTCCAATAAGCCTCCTATCAGTGATGTACAAAGTTTTCACTAAGATAATTTCTAAAAGAATATTAAAAAAACTGAATGACGCACAACCAAGAGAACAAGCAGGATTCAGAAGTGGATTCAGTACAATGGATCACATCCAGGTTGTACAGCAGGTCATAGAAAGGCACAACGAATACACCATGCCACTGTGCTTGGCTTTTATCGACTACGAAAAAGCATTTGATTCCATCTCAAAGCATGCGATAATGGATGCACTGCTTAGCCAAGGTGTAGAGAGAGCCTATGTAAACCTATTAGAATCGATATATGATGGAGCTACAGCCACAATTCACCTTGATGATCTTGAAGTGGGAATTAATATAGAACGAGGTGTATGGCAGGGTGACGCAATATCAGGGTGACGCTATTCTTTTCTCGGCTGGCCTTGAAGAAGTATTCCGTAAAGTGGATTGGGAACAGGATGGGGTAAAGATCAATGGTGCAAACTTAAACCATCTTAGATTTGCAGATGATATTATTCTCATTTCACAAGACCCAGAGGAGCTGCAAAGACGCATACAAGAACTGCAAAGGGCTGGCGAACCATTTGGCTTGAAAATAAACCTGAAAAAGAGTCAGGTTATGTTCAATAACTTCGCTCAGGACAGAAGAATTTCAGTTTTAGGAAGGGATTTAGAGATTGTGGACAGCTTTATATATCTTGGGCAGAGGATTTCCATGGAGGGGATTACCGCCCAGGAGGTGGAACGGCGTGTTAAATGTGGCTGGCAGGCATTTGGTAGGCTCAATATAGTGTTTAAGAGCAGATTCCCACTTTGCCTGAAAAGAAAAGTATTCGATCAGTGCGTTCTACCCGTTATGACATACGGAAGTGAAACCTGGACACTCACATCGCAATCAATTCAAAAACTTCGGGTGGCACAGAGGGGAATGGAAAGATGTATGCTTGGCATTACAAGACGAGACAGAAAGTCCTGCGCATGGATCAGGGAACAAACAAAAGTCTGTGACATCATTGGAAGAGTAAAACAGTTGAAATGGAGATGGGCAGGCCATATAGCGAGGCGATGGGACGACAGATGGACCAAGGCAATCCTGGAGTGGATACCGCTTGATCGCAAACGTCCGCGAAGAAGACCGAAAGCACGATGGACTGATGACATCGTTAAGTATATTTAACCCGAGTGGCAGAGGAAAGCCCAGGACCGTGAAGGTTGGAAGCATGCTGAAGAGGCCTTCATCCTGCAGTGGATCGATACGGGCTGATGACGATGACGACGATATATATATATATATATATATATATATATATATATATATATGTTATATATCCATTTAACCCCTGTATACACTATTCATTCAACCCTCGTATTAATATTTACAACATTGTAGTTTGCAACATTGTATATAAATGCATGTCAGCATTTCAACCCACATGTCCTCAGTACCATGCCAGTAAACAAGCCAAGGTTAAAGCCACGTCAACGGAATCGTTCATCCACGTCATTTCCCGCCGTTCCAGTAAACAGATTCAAGGCTGCAGCCTCAGCAAAACTTCATATGGCGCAGTTCCCTAAGGTGACCTGTCCCCCACAAGGCCCAGATGCCAAGTCAGCATGCCAAACACAATAAGAACCAGGACCGCCGTCCAGCCATCATCATTTGATCACAAAAAGTTAACGTTAATTATTCTTTTCAAGATTGTCGTCATAGACGTAATCTTTTTATTTTTTACATTTATATACAAAGTCAAACAAAATAAAGTAATACAATTTAAATACTAACTAAAGTGTTAAAATCTTAAATAAAAGTTTTTTTAAAAAGTAAAGTTAAGTGTAAACCATTTAACAAAATTGGCGCAGTCGTTAGGATCAGCTGGAACGTTGATAGAACAAGAAAAAGGTCTAACTACAACGGTGGATTCCAATCCTTCATCCAAGCTAACCAGAAGAAGAACAAGAGAACCAGAAATCCGCGGCGTCCTCACTCGTCTTTAAACTACGGATAGGAACACCTGGTGAAGCCCCTGGTAGTCAATGCTGACAGAGAACAAGACAAAGATGATCTTTGGAAAACTCTTGTAAGTACAACAACTAATCATCTCGTTTTATATTTTTCTCTTTTACTTATTTCGCGATATTATACTATATTGTACGGTATTGGAATGAGTGATTAAGAAACTTTTCATTTTCTCATAAATATTAGCTATTGTTAGTTAATTCCATTTACAACATCAAAACCTTATAACATCAAAACATTGGTTATATAAAAATATAAGTCATTAATAATAACCAAGCCATTCAAATCAATCAAAATGAGTGAAAACGAAATCGAAATTGAACCTTACAAACTATCTGAAATTTTTTCAATAGTCCCTGAGTTTGATGGAGAACAAATGTTTTTACACACTTTCTTGAGCGCTTGTGATTGTGCTAACAGTATGGCAACAGGCAATCAAAAACTACTACTAGTCATTCACATCAAAAATAGACTTCGTGGTAAAGCAGCACAAATTATTAATTCTCGAAATCCAACATCCTATCAAGAAATTAAAAGCCTACTAAACACACATTTTGGAGACACCAGAGATATGTCCTCGTTAATCCAAGATCTACAACGATTACGACAACTACCTAATGAATCTCCAATGATGTTCGTGAACCGTCTTGAAGTTTTAGATGCCCGATTACAATCTGTAATTCGTAGATCCCATCTTTCAAACAGCGAAAAGGATGCTCAATCAAATTTAATTGATTCAATGGTACTAAACACTTTATTAACCGGATTAGAACCAAGAATAGGCCATATAATTCGTGCGAGCAACCCAACTGATTTATTCTTAGCGAAAAAACGAATTAGACGTGAACTACAACTGTCTTATTTTGAAAATCAAAAATTTAACCAACCAAACAAACAAAACACGTATAGACAACCACCCTTAATACAACATCCAAATCAACAAATTAAAAGACCAAATTTACAAACCCCGAAATGCTCAAATTGCGGACGTTTAGGTCATTTTACGAACAATTGCTATGCAAAAATGAATCAAGGAACTCCAAATCCTAACTACCAACGATCAACACAAAACTTTCCGAATAGACCACAATTTCCAAATCAATCGCAATCTCAAAACCAACCACCACAATTCCAATTACGACCAAATATTCAAAATAATCAACCACAAAATTCAAACTTTCAACAACGCCCTTCAGTAATACAAAGAAATCCAAATTTTAACCAGAACTTCAACACAAATCACCAAAGAGCCCATCTTATTAACCAAGATGTGTATTACGACAACCAAATTGAAGAATATATTCAACCAGATTATTATTCGCAGCCAGAATTTTATCAAGAGGAAAATTACCAACAAAATGAATTTTATACAAACACTTCTCAACAACAATTTCCCCAAGAACTTGAACTGCAACCCGAATATTACGACGAAGCTGATATCAACCAAAATTTTCCCATAACTACAGATCACAACCACCCTCCGATAGAATCTTCAGACAACAAAGAAACATCCCTCGAACATATACAAACTCTGAATTCAATCAAACCAACTCTCAACCTCATAGATCAGAAATTTTTGTAAATCCTATGTTTACAATAGATTCGAGCAATCTTTATTACATCAAAGATGCTACCAACACTTTCAAAATTTTGATAGACACAGGAGCAGGAATTTCAATATTTAAAGAAAATACAGTTAAAAACTACAGAAATCGCATTCCAGAAAACCTAACCATCCAAGGTATAACCGATGAAAAATTATTAATTACACAATCAACCCTTGTACCATTCACAGACGGAGATCCACATAAAGTCTTTATATACGATTTAGACATAGAATTTGATGGACTTCTAGGACTAGATTTTTTCGAACATTACCAATGCACAATTGATCTACAAAACAAACAATTAATAACCAACTTTAAAACAGTACCTCTTTTTAAAGCAAACGATACTGAAAACTTTAATCAAAATAAAATTCAAATCAATGGCAGAACAGAACAAATATTTAAATTAAAATGTAACCTTAACAACACAGATGCAATTTTATTTAAACAAGAAAAAGAAAAGGTTCATATTCCAAACGCCCTAGTACATGTTAATGAACAAGGAGAATTTCTAACATCAATATTAAATGTGAATGCAATCCCAAAAACAATCGAATTTTCTGACATCCAAATAGAACCTTTCGAAATAAAAAATTTTAATTCAAATAATTTTCAAAATCTAAACCAGATTGATAGAGTTCAAGAAATAAAAAACCAACTTCGCACAGACCATCTTAACGAAGAAGAAACAGAACTAATAACAAACTTATGTCTGAATTATCAAGATATTTTCTACATGGAAGATGACGAATTAACTTTCACAAACGAAATCAAACATACAATAGATACAAATAATTCGAAACCAATTTTTACAAAATCATACAGATATCCACACATCCATAAAGAAGAAGTAAAAAAACAAATTAACGACATGCTGAAACAAGGAATCATACGACCCTCTGTATCGCCATGGTCATCCCCAGTTTGGGTCATCCCCAAGAAACTAGATTCATCCGGAAAACAAAAATGGCGTATTGTCATCGACTACAGAAAATTGAATGAAGTTACTATTGACGACAAATACCCTCTACCAAATATTTCTGATATCCTCGATCAACTAGGCAAATGTGAATATTTTTCAACTTTAGATCTTGCATCAGGATTTCATCAAATCGAAATCAATCCTTCGGATATTTCTAAAACAGGCTTTTCAGTAGAAAACGGACATTATGAATTCGTACGAATGCCTTTCGGATTAAAAAATGCCCCTTCAACATTCCAACGTGTCATGGATAACATTCTAGTAGGAATACAAAACGAACGATGTTTGGTTTATATGGACGACATTATCATTTATTCGCCTACAATCCACGAACACTTATCCCGATTAGAAGAAGTTTTTAAAAGACTTAGAAATGCAAATCTTAAGATACAACCTGATAAATGTGAATTTTTGAAAAAAGAAGTTGCTTATTTAGGACACTTAATAACCCCAGATGGAGTAAAACCAAATCCAACAAAGGTTCAATGTATCAAAGACTTTCCACAACCGGGAACACCTAAAGAAATCAAATCATTCCTAGGCTTAGTAGGATACTATCGTCGTTTTATACCAAATTTTGCAAAAATTTCGAAACCTTTAACAAACCTACTTCATAAAGATATAACATTTAATTTCAATGAAAACTGTAAACAGTCATTTAATGAATTAAAAACCGCTTTAATGACAGATCCGATTCTCGTATATCCAAATTTCGAACAACCCTTCGTGTTAACAACTGATGCCAGTTCATTCGCAATAGGAGCAGTTCTATCACAAGGACCTATTGGAAAAGACTTACCAATAGCCTTCGCATCCAGAACCCTTTGCAGTGCCGAAGTAAAATATTCCACAATTGAACGTGAATTACTTGCTATAGTATGGGCAGTAAAACACTTCAGACCGTATTTATTTGGTAGAAAGTTCACACTCGTAACAGATCATCGCCCACTTACCTGGCTATTTTCAATTAAAGACCCTGGAAGCAGATTAGCCCGATGGCGATTAAAACTCGAAGAATATGATTACAAGATTATTCACAAATCTGGAAAAACCAATAAGAACGCAGACGCATTATCCCGAATTAAAATAAATCACTTTAAAGAATGTTCAAAATTTCAAACTAAATTAAATTTACCAATATATGCATCTAATGAAACATCTGATAATGATAGTGACCATAATGAAACTGCTAATGACAATACTGAGGAAATCTCGGAAGAATATGATAAATTTATTGAACTTTACGACAACAGATCATTAATTGATTACTCTAAAATTAAAATTTCTAATAATCAATTGTTAGACAAATCCCACAAAAATATAATCACATTCTTTTGGCAAAACAAATTAGAAGAATTTCACCACAATATAATTGATGACATACTTAATGAAAACACTGATTTAAAGATAAATGAACTAAATATTCTTGATAGCAAATCCGTCAAAAAACGAAGATATTTTATAATTCCACTTCCCTTCGACCCAACTTCAGTTACACCCCTTTTATTCTACATCTTATATAAATATCAGAATGAATTCAAACCACAGGAAACTTATTACGTGGAAAACCAAATAGAAATCCCAGTCTTAGAAATATTCTCTTACATCTTCGCGGACCAAGATATACAATTAACAATATGTCAAAATCTCGTTAAAAACCCTGGACAAGATGAAATACCCATAATTCTTGATCAATATCATAATGGAAAAACAAATCTCCATAGAGGAATTAATGAAACTACACGTCGAATTAAAGAAAAATATAATTGGCAAAACCTAACAAAAGACGTTGAAAATTTCATAAAAAAATGCGAAACATGCCAAAGAGTCAAAATTAATAGAAGGAACCTAAACAGACCTCTAGTAATCACGGAAACACCAAAAACTCCTTTTGAGCGAATTAACATTGATATTTTTGAATTCCCTATAAAAAATTATGCTCTAACGATAAGGGATGAACTTACTAAATTCACTCAAGCTTACCCAATCGAAGACAAGACAGCAAGAACAATCGTTAATACATTACTGGTGTATTTTCAACATTACGGAACACCCTTACGGATTCATTGCGATCAAGGACGCGAATTCGACAATACCCTAATGAAGGATCTTTGTGAACTATATGATATTAAACTAACATTCTCTAGTATAAGCCACCCTCAATCAAACGGATCACTAGAAAGATTTCATGCAACCTTAGCTGAAATGATCAGAGCTCACACACAAGAACACCCTGAAGAACATCCTTTCAATATCCTTCCCTATACTGTCATATGTTATAACAACACACAAAACAAAACCCATGGATTTACCCCTTTCGAGTTAATCTTTGGACATACTACAACGAGACCCCCTGAAACTTTATACAATGAAAAAAATTTAATTTCGAAATATATTAGGGATTTAAACAATCGCATGCAATATTATTATAAGACAGCCCGTGAAAAAACGCAATTGAGAAAAGAAAAAGCAAAGTTACGTTTTGATAAAAACTTATCCGAAAACCTTTATGAATTCAAAATTGGAGATAAAGTATACATTAAAGAATCACAAATTAAAGACAAAGCTCAAAATAAATTCAATGGCCCTTTCGAAATCAAAGAAACTTTTCAAAATTCAGCTGTATTATTAAACCCTGAGACACAACAACAATCGAAAGTAAATTTTGACAGACTCAAGCCATATCACGAATAATTTATTTTCAGATTATTCGGAGTCCTCTCCAATGTACAACCCCAATATTTAATCACCCCAATCAATAATACAATCGGAATATATCTACATGAAGATGGACTAATTAAACTATCAAACGACAAATGGACATTACTTGTCTATAAAGACTTACATCTCATTCAAGACAACATAATAAGGAACGACAAAATCCTAGAAAACCTAATAGATACCATCGAGGAAAACACACCCCGTATGACAGCCTTTAAATCAGAAGTACAAACTCATATTAATCTTCTGTCTCAAATTTCAAGATCAATTAACCTAAAATATACTGAAATAATTAGTGATACTAAAAAGTATAACTTTAGAGAAAAACGCGGTATACTTAATGGCATAGGCACTATATGGAAATCCATAACCGGCAATCTAGATGCAGCTGATGGAGAATATTTTAACGAATGCATTAATAAAGTCATCCATGATGAATATCAAATTGAAAATCTACTGAAGAACCAAATAACTGTAACAACATCAGTTATTAAGAACTTTAATTCTACCATTCAAAAATTACAAGTTGACGAAGAAACATTTAATAATGATATTATAAAAATTCGTGAATCAATAATGGATATTTCTAACCAATTGAATTATTATTCAGCCCAAATTACAACTCTGAACATATGTGAATTATTAATGGAAAGTTACACTTTCATTGAAAATACGATCAATGATATTATAAATTCCATAACTTTCGCTCGATTACATATATTACACAGTTCGATTATAACCCCTGTTGATCTAATGGATTCATTAAAACATATTTCACAATCTCTCAAGAGAAACAATCTCCCTTTACAAATTTCGACAGCATCAATTCCTTATTATCTTGATATAATTGAATTGAAAGCTTTTCAGATAGATACGAGAATCATATTTGTATTAAACATTCCTTTAATTGAACCTGAAGATTACACACTCTTTCGACTCTATCCGATTCCAATATTAGACAATCGCACACATTTACATCATATTCTAACAGTAAATACAAAATTTATCGCGCGAAGTGATGATTCATTGTTGTACACCATTATTGAGAACCCAGACAAATGTAAACCATCTGGAAGGAAAATAAGAATCTGCTTGGACACATTTCCATATCCAATTGATAGTGACGCAATATGTGAAGCTCAATTGTTGAAACACCAAGAACGCCTCCCACGTACTTGTCAAAATTCAATCATTATGGCAACTGATTATAATATCAATAAATTAAACTTAAATATATGGCTAATCATGGTATCTGATATATTACCAATAACCATAAAATGTGGCAACAGAGATATCATAACAAAAATGCTGGAAACAAATGCTATATTAAAATTACAACCAGAATGCAATGCTTTTGTAGGAAGTACAAGAATACAGGGACAAAGGGAAATAGATGCTTACGAAAATATTACGTATAATATAAATCCAATTCAAATCCCCTATGATTGTTGCAAACATCTTCCGGAGAAACTCGAAATCCCTGAGTTAAAACCATTAAAGATAAATAAAATTGATTTCGAAGATTTGAATATTGCCAATCACAAACTAAATCAATATTCAAACCAGTTGGATGATTTGATACATCAACCATTCGTGAAGAAACACCAAAGCTGGTTCACAATCCTTACGATCACTGTTATTATTGCTCTAATAACACTCTATATCCTTTGCAAATGTCGAAGACGAAGAAGAGCACCTATAGGAATCGCTATTTCTCATGACGATTATCCACCATCACCTCCAAGAAATAAATTTGCTACATACACAGCAAAATGGAAAAAGATTCTTCCACAAAGAAGACCAAGTATTCGTCTCGAAGAACCAATAGAAGAAGATGCCATCGAACTCAACACCAATAAAAATCGTGCCTAAAAGTTGTCTCCATGCGTCAACTTTTATCTAAAAGGGGAGCTGTTATATATCCATTTAACCCCTGTATACACTATTCATTCAACCCTCGTATTAATATTTACAACATTGTAGTTTGCAACATTGTATATAAATGCATGTCAGCATTTCAACCCACATGTCCTCAGTACCATGCCAGTAAACAAGCCAAGGTTAAAGCCACGTCAACGGAATCGTTCATCCACGTCATTTCCCGCCGTTCCAGTAAACAGATTCAAGGCTGCAGCCTCAGCAAAACTTCATATGGCGCAGTTCCCTAAGGTGACCTGTCCCCCACAAGGCCCAGATGCCAAGTCAGCATGCCAAACACAATAAGAACCAGGACCGCCGTCCAGCCATCATCATTTGATCACAAAAAGTTAACGTTAATTATTCTTTTCAAGATTGTCGTCATAGACGTAATCTTTTTATTTTTTACATTTATATACAAAGTCAAACAAAATAAAGTAATACAATTTAAATACTAACTAAAGTGTTAAAATCTTAAATAAAAGTTTTTTTAAAAAGTAAAGTTAAGTGTAAACCATTTAACATATATATATATATATATATATATATATTGGACTCTTTAGTCGAATCGGACAAAACTCACAAAAAAAATGCCAAATGAGATGATATATGTAAAATTTATTTCCTAAGTTCGTTTCCGTGAGGCCATATTATAAAAAACGAACTTCTGAACAACTTCCTAACCCGGTTAATCAAAATCCATCCCAGAACACAGTTCACTCTGGAAGTCAAACATGATAGAAAACTGCTTTTTTTAGATCTCCTCATCACAAGGAAACTTTCTGGAACACTCGAATACACAGTGTATAGGAAACCAACTCACACCGATCGATACCTCAACGCTAAATCCCATCATCATCCTTCTCAAATCCAAGGAGTAGCGAACACCTTGATTTCCAGATCCTTCCGACTGACACAGCCAGATACACGAAGCAAGGAACTAACAAAAATTTCCACAGCCCTTAGACAAAATGGATATTCAGAAAATTGTATCAGGAAGGCCATTCGCCGCCAGGAAACCCAAACATGAAGAACAATAGAGGATCATGAACCAAATACACCAAAAGGTCCTGTTACCATACGTAAAAGGAATCTCAGATAGGATAGGATACTAAGGAAACATAAGATCACAACAGCCTACAAGCCGCACAAAACTGTTGCAAACATCCTAAAAACCCCAAGGATAGAGTTAGACTGGAAAATCATGGGGTACTGCAAGAGACTATACATAGGACAAACAAACAGACGAATATCGGCCAGAATACGAGAACATAAAAACGACTTAAAAAACAAACAAACCACTTCCGCTCTGTTCCAGCACCATCTACAAACAGGATCCGAACAATCAGAGAATCCCTTGACATAGAAGAAAGAGGTGAGCTAAATACGCGAAACGACGCTCCCAACATTCCAAAATATGGAAATCCCTTCTGAAAAAAGAAGAAACGCGGCAACGTGGTGGCGAGGTAGAAACATCAATAAACGGATGCCCGACAACGTTGCTGAGCGCCGCAAATAGTCCCGAACTACCCCGATATAATCTGCGCAGTTGCCGGCCGGCTATAAAAGCGAGCATAACGATCCGTGCACGTCAGTTGGACTCTTCAGTCGAACAACACTTGAAAATAATAATAGCGATTTTGGCGAAAATCTTTGGCCATAATTTTTTTTTGGCCTGACTGGTACTCGCCAATTTTGTTTTTTAATTGTTCTTGTGTTCTCTGGAGAAGGCATGGTGAGAGGATTTTGTAGGTGACTTGTAGTAAGGAGATTCCTCTATAGTTGTTCGCATCTGCTCTGTCTCCCTTCTTGTGGAGCGGGTGGATAAGAGCACATTTTCAGTGATCTGGTAGTTTTTCTGTTTGCCAAATGTTCGTGATAATTTGCGTAAGTTCCTGCTGTGAATTTAGTCTGAGGTTTTTCAATAGTTCCGCGGTGATGCCATCTTCACCGGATGACTAGTTATTCTTTAGTTTGCGTATGTGCATGTGGATTTCTTCCTGTGTTGGTGGTGGTGATACTGAGTGGGTATGGATACAATTTTCCTTGGGAAAACTTGTGTCGCGTTCAGGGCAATTGTGGAGATCAGAGAAATAGTGTGCCAGCTCTTGACAATTATCCTGATTGGATAGCGCTAATCTCCCATTGCAGAAATTCTCCTCTAAAGAGTCTAGTTGTTCCTTCATGTACTTCCTCTTAGTTTGCCTGATAACCTTTGCGGTCTGTTTTCTAGTCACGTCAAAAAACTGTTGCCTTTCTGGAGATTTTTTAGTGTTGTACCCCTGAAATGCTCGTTTGCGTCGCTGCAATGCACTTTCGAATTCTGAGTCTGACCAAAGGTATTTTGTGTTCTTTTTCAATGGAATCAGTTCCTGTGCTTTTTGTGTAATATTTTTGTGGAATTTTTTCCATGTATCTGCTTGTTCCTTTTTCCATTCCTCTGTTATGTTGGATTTCTTGATCTTTTTTGTGTCGAATTTCTGTGCTTTTTTATAATGAATTCTCCTTGGGGTGAACTTGACTTTGATTCGGGTTAGGCAGTGGTCTGAGTCAATATTCGCATCCCTGCGGACTTGGATATCTCTCTTTGTTGTGGGTATGAGATCGCAACGTGGTCTATCTGGAATTCTCCAATCTGTTGAATATCAATGTCTTCTGTTTTCCGTTGTCTTCCGTTGTTGAATATCCGATCTCCATGTCTTCTGTTTTCGTGGAAATTTTCTTAGGGATGTTGACATGATCTTAAGGTTATTCTATTTGCATAGTTCGATGAATCTTGTACCGTTCTTATTGGTAAATTTGTGACAGGGGAATTTGCCAACTGTTTCCTGATGGATTTTTTTCTCTACCGATTTGTGCGTTAAAGTCGCTCAGTAAAATTTTGACGTCATCCTTTGGGACCTTTGCCATTACCTTCTCTAGTGTTGCCCAGAATTTCTCTGTAGACCTGGGGTTTTTCTTGTTGTCTCCATTTGTGGGGGCATGTACATTGATCATGATGTATTTTTTATTGACGCAGTGTATGCACTGTCAGTAGTTTATTGTTTATGGGCGTGATTTCCTTAATAGAGTTAACTATCCCTGATTATATATATATATATATATATATATATATATATATATATATATATATATATATATATTAAATATTAAATAAATTCAATGGTTTTTGAACGAAGTATTTTACATATGCTGAATCCATCTAGAGCAGCCTTTCCCAACCTTCTTTAACATCGGAGCTCTGAGAGAGTCCTGAGAGAGTCTACTATGATCGGCACGAAACTATTGATAATTAAAAAAAACATTAATTCAACCACGCCTCTATCTATGCCTTCGTAATTTTTATTTTTATTTTGTTCGTGGACCTCTTAGGATAGTTCGCGGACCCCATGTTAGGAAACTGTGATCTAGAGGAACTAAATCGTCGACACATCTAAGTCTCTCAACATTTATTATATATTTTTTAATTATTCAGTAATTTGCATTTAATTTAGAGTTGATTTTTTTAATCGTTATTAAAGTTTAAATTGTAAAAATGATTCGCTAAAGCAAGGTTATGATGTTTAATCACAATCTGGTAACAGGGTAGTCAAAATGTTGATCACGTGTTTAATAACATGCAACTATTTTTATTTTGTACGAGCTATATATTAAAGTTTCCTGTATTTCCAATTGACACTATTACTAGTCAGGTAACAGCAAGCTCGCTGTGAATGTGACGAATACAGTACTATGACGAGTACAGTACAGGGAATAATTTATCGAAAAATTCATCCAATACCGATACAAAATACATGAACAAATATATCGTTTATGAAAGAGTCGTTAATGTTTTGTTTTCATCCGTTGGCTTTGGCCCCGAACGGAAGCTTTTCAAAGGTGACCCTTTATACGGACCCCCCCCCCCCCCCCCCCCCCGCCCCGACGTTGGATAGAAAGAACGAGAACGAGGCCAGGAAGAAGAAAAAGGCGAACAACCGTATCGAATCTGCGCCACCACCCCAAAAACGGGTCAGCGAATTTTAAGACCGACTTTCTTGTCGTCTCGCCGAAAATTACGGTACGCTTTTTGGTCTTCTGTTTTTGAAAGTTTCGGGGCCTTTCGTTTTTCTTTTTAATGTAAGACATGTTGGCATTTCGGACTGAGATTTTCGCTGGATCATGCTGCCCGAAGAAAATTGATGTTTTTTTTAAAACGATACTGAGTCTTTTTGAAAAAATCGTTTAAAATATTTATAAAAAAAAAATTAATAACTATACGCAGGTGTGTAAATTCGTAGTGTAAATTCTTAGTAATCGTAACGTTAACACTGTTGGTTTCCCCTTTGTAGGGGAGCAGGGACGATACATCATCTGATGCGTCTTCTGTACAGGTTTAAACTTGTATGTTGTGAAAATGAGTGACAATTTCAAGTAATGGTTCAAGTTTTGCTTCAGACTTGGGCAAAGTGCGATGTAAACTTTTACAAAACTAGAACAGGCCTATGGAAATGTTTTGTCGAGGGCCTAAATTTTCTGGTGGTTTAACCGTAGGTACTAATGCGTCATAGATATTACGACGCTCGCACTACTACGGTTATTTACGGGCTGTTTTGTAAATCGTAATAGCCAGACGTGCCTAGTATCTTCATATTTAGTCTTAATTTAGAGCCTGTTGAATTTGCAAACAAATATTTATTTTGTATGGTTATACGAGTGTGTGTAGGTCGGTATAGCACTGCACCAGGATGGGCAATGCACCAGCTTCACTAATATAGAGAGAAGTTCTAGATAGACGAAAAAGAACTCCTAGAACTTCACAGTTCACCACTGGAGGTATCCGGCTTCATCCGACTTGGTTACCGGCGTGACAATGGATTTTTTAACTATCCGATGAAAGTTAGAGTCACAAGCACAGTCACTAATATAGTTCAGTATCACAAATTCTTTCAACATAAAATAGGCCCATTCAAAGTCACAAACATCGTTCTAAATTTCTTCAGGATTAACAATGTCGGGAATATATTTCTTCAAATAAACCAGAAATCAATGTATCAAACAAATGTCTTTTAAATAAACTGGAATGCTCTAGAGTTTCTCAATACAGGTTCCCCCGGCTGGCACACAATCAGGATGGTCCCTCAACGCCCATGACTATATACCAAAAACCAAAAAAAAAAGGTATTAAAGATGAACGTGGATATAAGACGTCGACTAACTCTCGTCTCGTTTCACACAACGCTCACACCATGAAAATCGAAACGGAAGTGATTTGTATGGTTATATTTTGAACGCCGTGTCGTAAATTTTACGACATATGACTGATACCGTGATATTTATTTCGATGTTCCAGTTATTCACGAATTTACATTTTTGTTCATTAGGTCATTATATTTTAAATTAATAACAGGTAAACAAATTATTAGTTATTTAACCTTACTATAAACTTACAATAAAGTTTGTTTTGAAGAAAATGTCTTCCAAGAGAGATAAATACCGTCCATTGACCGAAAAAGATGTACAACGAGAAATCGAAAAACTAATAAACAGTGAAGATAGTGAATCTCAACCTTTTGACGATAGTGGCAGTGATTGGAAGGCAGCTAATTTAGAAGTAGAATGACTTTCAGTGAGTGATCTCGATTCTGACGAAAATGATGTAGTCTTATCCAGTATTTTTATTCCTGGTGTTAATACAGCTGAATCTCTATTTCAAAATAATGATAATGTAGCTGAAGACAGGGATTCTGATAATGACGTTCTAATATCCACTTTTTTAGGGGAAACTAGAAGAAGACACGAGTCAATTGTAACTCCCAAACAAACATAGGTTAAAAGGAAAACAGGGCACGGATGTTCTGCAGAGTTACCTACAAGAACAAGAAAAAACAGCCGTCACATATTTGGTTCATTATATAACCCAATTATAGAGCTAATTACTAATATCTAATGTAATCAATTACAAAATATAATAATAATTATACTAGTCTCTACAATATTGAACAAATAACATACTATAATAGAAAAAAAATAAAATAAAATAAAATTCAAAGAGAAAATGAAGTAAACAATAAATTAATTAGGTTGAAAGTAATTGTCTATACTGAAAATAAAGTTACACAAAAAAAACGGTATTACCTTTAATAAATATAACAAAAACAAACTCAAACTCATTGTCTCATAAAGTAATTACGCACACATGTCAATATGTGGCGCCATGAACTATTATTCATATCACAATCCGCTGAAATACTATTAAAAATAGAGCACATAGAGTATAACGGCGATTTAATGGAAACATTGTTCAAAGCCAGATTCAAATAAAATGGCAACGCAAGTCTAGACTCCACCCTCATTATCCGAAATCTCAACTGACCGAGCAAGCATGGACTATCAATTTTATTATGCAACAATTTATATAAAAATGTTACAGAATGGTAAGATCTTCTTAACTCCAATGATTCAAAATTATTCATAATCAGCAGTTGATGACGATCAAAGTCTCTTCTCGGGTAAACGCCAAATAATTGAAAGTAAAGAAACTTTAAAAATCGCCGTTGTACATCCTCCAAATATTTCTTATGGTTTTTGTAATATGGGCTCCACACCACAGAACCATACTCAATTTTAGATCTAACACAAGCATAGAACAAACTCTTTAGACCATCACAATTATCAAATGATCTACAATTACAAATTATAAACCCAAGCGATTTAAAAGCACTAATCACTACATTATGTATGTGATTCACAAAAGAAAGCTTTGTATCGAAAGTTATTCCTAAACGTTTAAAATTAGGGATTTGTTCCAGATTACAGACGTTTATGGAGTAATTAAACTTAAAGTTATTTAACTTATTAGAAAATGATACTACTTTACACTTCTTAGAATTCAATTGAAGCCCATTCAACTCACACCATTCATTTACTTTTTCCAAATTTCTCTGCTGCCCCCTATAATCCTGGATGTTGTTTACAACTCTAAAAAGATTCAAGTCATCTGCAAACATGAGACTTTCACAATCCAAAATCACCGGATAAACACGATTATAAAGCAAAATCTCAAACACCTTAGCAAAATTTGACAACACTGCCACTGGTCTATAATTTGAGATCAAATGCCTGTCACCCTGCTTGTAGACTGGACATACTTTAGCCAATTTCCATGCTTCAGGACAGGTGCATGTCTGCAAGGACAAGTTATAATTTTTTGTCAAAGGTTTAGAGAACACAGACAAACAATCTCGAACCAAAAATGCTGGAACATTATCATAGCCCGATGTTAATTTTGGCTTCAATTTTTTTATTGCATCCTTAACTTCTTGTTCATCAAAATAGTCAATAGCTAAGTGATCAGCAAAATAAAAATCACCCACCCTTCTGCCTAAATGGGCAGTAGCAGTATCATAAACACTAGCGAAAAAACTCTTTGTTTATTTCCTGTCTAATAAGATTACAAAGAAATATTTCGACAGTCTCAAAAGTACAAAGAAGTGTCAGCAATTATTTCAAATGTCACAAAAAGTGAATTGAAAGCATTTTGTGCAATTTTGCTTCTCTCTGCTGCAAAGAAAGCCAATCATTTGAATATATAAAAAAAAATGTTTGGCGTTACTATTTCTGGAACGTACTACATAGCTTGCATGAGTTCTGAGATTTTTGCATTCCTTACCAATTGGCTGCGTTTCGATGATAACCAAACTAGACAAGAAAAAACACAAGCTGATGAATTTGCACCCATCCGTGAGATATCTGACATGTTCATCGAAATATTTAAAACACCATATACGCCCTCATCCTATATCATATTGATGAACAATTCTTAGGCTTTAGAGGTAGATGTTCATTTGGGATTTTTACACCCATGAGCCTGCCAAGTATATCATAAAAATACAATGATTTTTGACACGACATCCAAGTATATAATTGATGCGATGAAATACTTGGGAAAATGTACCAAAACAAATGATCTATCACTCGCCAATTTTTTTTGCAACAGAGCTGACTGGTTCACTTCAGTTTGCCGTGCTGATGAATTACTAGAAAATCCCTATAAGTTAACCATTATAGGAATTTTGCGCAAGAATAAAAAAGAGATTCCTGCAAAATTATTAGAAACCAAGACAGGGCACTTTGCTACTTTCATGTTTTACTTGTTTTACTTCGATAAAAAGAAAACATTATTATTTTTTTCAAAAAAAGAAAAAGTTGTTGCTCTCTCAACCCTTCACGAAAAGGCAAAAGTCTGCACACAGACTTTCAAACCAGCCATAGTTTTGAATTATAATCAGACTAAAACCGCCGTTGATACATTTGACCAACTTAGTAGCAGTATGAGTTGTAATAGAAACACGCGTAGATGGCCGTTATGAATATTTTACGACATTCTTAATGCAATTGGCATTAATTTATATTGTGTAGTTGTGTACTGCCATAATAAATTGAAGGCAAATGTTAAACCCGATCCCGATGTGACTACTTGATTGAGCACATCTACTTGCACATCTTAGCACATCTACTTGCCAAACCATGGATGAAGGTTTAAATCCCAAACTTACGGAAGATCTTCGTTAGGATATCCGCGCTATTTTGAAAATTTCTTAGGAACCTGAGCGCGTATCTCTCATAGAGAAAAAACGTAAAGCCTACCATTATTACCCAAGTCGAGCAAGTCGTTTGACCACCACATATTACGTCAAGTGTCAGCATGCAATATGCGGTGAGCACCGCGATAACTACTGCAATGAGCGTACAATATAATTGCCCTATTATATAAACATATATTTACTTTAGTCTTGAAAATGGATTTTTCGCGATTTTCATTTGTAAAAAGGTATCAATAATTTTTTTCCTAAGAGCCACCGTTCCTGAGATATAATGATTTAAAAAAGTTGTAAGCGTCATAATATTCATAAGTATGTCCCGTATATACATCTCAGTAGCTGTAAAATAAGTAAAAATATTTTTCTATCGGTGATTGTAATTTACATTTAAAATATAAAATATACAAAAGTATAACTATGAGAATATCAGGTAAAATGAAACCCAGTCCCTTAATTTATACACCAGTGTAACTTTGAGACAACATCTGTCTCTCTGTTCAATTGTGTGCGTGGCTAGGCTCGTATACCTGCTTTATGTCAGAATACCCAATAAATGAAATACCGATAGTCTTGAGCGTCACTCCGTAGTGAAAACACGTGTCTATTCTAACCTATTTCGGGCTGTTTTGAGTTTTATAATAAAAATGTCAAAATATTGTTTTATTTGTGCTAAACTTTTAACTGAAAGTGAAAATGTTACTGTTGAACGTAGTATGAAGATATTAATCAATGCAAGTATCGAACGAGCAGATGAATTTTCAGAATATCTTAAAATTATACTCGAAAGTTTTCTATTGCTGTAGCTAATAAAAGACAACGTGAAGAACAAGAAGCCAGTACATCTACAGTAAGTCCTTCTCGTACTAGATCACATATAAGTGAATCAGCTTTTGTTTTAAAAAACTATGCTTATTTTGCGGCAAGGAATTGAACGAAGAGTATGAGAGAAGAAAATCCTGGGATTTTCGCCGTCAAATTAGCCAAGTAAATACACTTCAATTCAAAGATTCAATTCTGGAAGTAGCTCGGACTCGTTCCGATGCTATAGCAGAAGCTGTTATTGCACGAATCGAATTTGAATATGATTTGTTGCTGCTGAAGCTAAGTATCATCGTGATTGCTATATTTCTTTCATGAAACCTTCCACTGGGGCTAAAGTCGGTCGTCCTAAAGACGAAACTACGAATCTCTGAATGGAGGAAATATTTACTTACATATAAAATATCGATGACTCTCAGTTCACTTTAAACGAACTAAGAAATGTTGGCAAAATTGTAGCTTTAGATCAGAGGACGATTAAGCTGCGACTAAAACTAAAGTATGGTGATAAACTTATTATCACTGAAAAATCAGGAGTATCAACATTTATATGCTTAAGAGACAATCATCATGATATTTGAATCAATCCTGGTACGAAAAAAAGAAAATGGATAAATAAGAAGAACGATTCAGAATCCTAGAAGCAGCTGCAGCTATCATTCGCGAAGATATTCAATCCGCAGTGTTTGATAATTCTAACTACCCTCCTCCATGTCGCATGTTTGAAGATTTAAACAATGACATTCTAGAGTTGTTGACATATTTTATGGAACGAGTGATTTTAAAGAATAAACGATCAAATTTAGACCATTTAAAATTATTATGCACAAATATTTGTCATATTCTTATGACTGTTGTTCGACTAAGGTCTTTTAAGTCTAAATTACAAAAAAAAAGTTGGACTGTTTTGTTCTCTGGCATGTATGAATTGTCAAGGCCAGTCGTGTTCTAATGTTGAATCACAGTAGATAATTCGTTTGCTACCAACGAAGAGACATGCGATACATCGCTACTGACGCAATTCACTTACACCCAGGATGAAGAAGAAGAACAACAAGAAGAAGTAATTGAAAATTATGAATCGGACGAATAAATGTTTCTACTGTTTTTTAACTTCCATCGCTTTTATCAATTCCAACCCTTGCTAATATCTGTTATTATGCAATAGTTTCCAATTAAACAGAATCACAACAGTCCTGTCGAATAAGCCTATTGGGGAAACGACGTTAAAAAAACACGCTAAGTACACTACCTCAGAGGTGGCATCGAAACGTGTGCATATTATGACGCTTACAAGTTTTTGAATCGTTATAGCTCAGAAACGGTGGCTCTTAGAAAGAATGTCTAGATTGACCGTACTATAGAGTTCTACGGAATTTTGTTTAAATAAATATTTTATATCAATTTTATTGTTTTTTAAAACACGTTGTGTAATTTACGACATATTAGTATTTACGTGTGTCAAAAGTACATTAGTGTTCTAGGGTTAATGTAATCTCAGAAGGCCGAGACTCGATTAAAATTGAATTTAATCGTGGAAGGTCTTCAGCTACAAGAAGTGATAAAAATGTCCAGAAAATCTAAACTCTGGAGCGTTCTGATCGTCGGTTGATCGGGTAAGAGTTGAATTTGACTAATACAAGCGTTCATCAGATTTTGGACAATGGATTGGGGATGATTCTTCAACCTGCTCGAAAATAATCCTGAAAAACATTTCGCAGTATCAAAAGGAGAAAAGGAGAGAAATATATCTGGACTTTTTGGAGTGAGAACGTGTCATTAATTACTAGTAACAAAGCTTGCATTTTTAAATGCGACCTTGAAAGGAAGCGCTTTCAACGCTTTGATTCCCCAAGGCAACTACTTTGAAGGAAACAATGTAGAATTATAATTTCAATAAAGTAAAAATTTTTAACAACCAGTATCGTTATTTTATAGGCTACTCACCTATGTGAGGGGCCTGGCCTGGCCTAATAACAATTTTAGCCCATATGGTCTCGCCAATATCTCCGTCTTTTTCTACCCGATCTCGCTATATCCTCTACTCTGTATGTTGTTCTTATTTTCCGCACTCGATCCCTAAGCGACTTACTACAGCCTGTTTATTGACCTTATAATTTTCATCTTTGTTATTTATAGAATGCTTTTAGTTGTGTTTGTGTCAGCTCTGACCTCGATTAATACCAGTCTTACGCAAGTTTTGTATATCTTCATTTAAATTTTAATGCGAATTTGATTGTTTCTCTAGATAATATCTCTTGAGCAACCTAATATTGCAGAGACTTTGTTGACTTGTACTTTTAGGTCATTTCTACTTAATTGGTCAGTTCCTTAATGATGAAAAGTCATTACTTGTTCAATTAATTTTTCAGCAAGGTCCTACATTTTGTATTTCTTGTATCTATATAGAAATTCTTCTATCCTCGTCAAATATCTTTTTCAAATGTATCCTCAAGCCAAATGGTTCTCCCACATTCCCACACTCTATTGTATTTGTATTTGTTGTACTTTGTCCAATCTGGGTCTTCTGAAAGGAGAATGAAATCAGCAGCAAACCTAAGATGGCTAAAATATGTACCATTGATTATAATTGCATACTGTACCTATCGCGGGTTACGGAATACATCTTCAAGGTAGGCTGAGAGAAAAACAAGATGTTGTGTCACTATGGATCTCAGTAGGTTCATATAGGGCATGGTGGATTTATTGTGCATTTCTATGGGTTAATGGATAACCTGGATGTGATCAATTGTACAGAATCTACTTCTGAATCCTGGTTGCTCTCTTGGTTGTGCTCCTTTTTTTATTATTCAACCCTTGGCCCTTGGCTTTTGATGGCCTGATACCGTTAAATATCAGTTTATTGAGTTTTTGATATTACGGCCACCCTTCAAGATATTGACCGCGACCGACGTCGCTTAATTTATCGAGAACTGGTGCTTGACGGGGTGCAGCTTACCCTTGGGGCTTGAGCTTCATTAAGTGTTCTTAATTTTTTTTAGGTATTATCTTGGTGAAAATTTTGGTCCTGAAAGGATGTATATTACACTTGTTGGTTCATCATTTAATCTGTGCCCGTTATTCACTGTATGATTTATTATTACCGTATGATTTCGCCCATTACAAGGTTTAAAAGAAATCTGACCCTATCTCTAAACGTCTTGCCCTCTATTGCTTTAAGAGTTTTCATCTCTGCTCTGTTTGTAGAATGTTTTTGGTTTTGTTTCTGTCAGATTGGGTTTCGATATCATAGATATTAGCACCGGTCTTGCGCAAGTCTTGTAGAGCTGTATTTTACTTTCAAACCGCATATGGCGATTTTTCCTGAAAAAATATTTTTTCCGAATTGTAATTTAATATCAAGCTGATAAAGCGATTTTATTACTGGTAAAAAAAAAGCAGTAACGCTATTAAACTAATTAATGTGATGTCAGGTAATATTACAATTTGTCATCTTCAAGTTTTTGGTCGCTATACTCGTTTAATTTCCGAATTGAATTAAGAAATTAAATTGTACATTGTTCCTGTCGAGTTTTACAAGGCTGCCAATTTCGATTCGAATGAAATTTAATTATATTCCTTCATTTTGTTACAATTATAACGGTCTGAATAATTGTTTTAAAGACTCGCGAAGTCTTTAAACGATATTGGAACAAAGCTGATTCGAAAACAAGTTTCTAAATCGTTGACTATTTAGAAGATCTTTACAGAAGGAATTTTTTGTAGGGTAATCTAACTTATATTTAACAGAGTTTTTACCTTTGTTTTACCTTTGTGAAACTGACTAGTTGATATTTATACAAATGGTGTTATACTGGATGGGACATTGTATACAATTTATTAAGCTTACTGTAATCATACCAGGTTACGGAATACCTCTTCAAGGTAGGCTGAGAAGAAAACAAGGATGGTATGTCACCCTGCAGTACATCCCGTTCTACATTGATTGTAACATCGAAATTATCCATGTGAACTGTTGTATCATCTAAGTAGGTTCACATAGGGCATTGTGCCTGTCTGTGGATTATTGGATAACATGGATGTGATCCGTTGTACTGAATCTACTTCTAAATCCTGCATGCTCTCTTGGTTGTGCTGTCATTCTTTTTTTATTATTCAGCGCTCCAAGCCTTGGAGGTCCTTGGCTTTTGAGGTATCCTGATACCTCTAAGTGTCGATTTTTATTACGGTCATCCTTCAAGATATCGACGGCGACTCACGTCGCTTAACTTCAGTTATCGAGAACTGATGCTCGACGCGGTGTAATTCACCCTTTGGGCTTGTGTTTCATTCGGAGTTTTTAAAATTCTTTTCCAAAAAATTTCCATCCAAAAAATAGCTATCAATCTGACGTATCGTAAGCAAACTCGCGGAGCTCTAGCAGCCCGCGGCATAATGGTGAATAAACCCCTTGTATATTGGCCTCTGGATTATATAATACAATGTCCTGTTTAAGTTGCTAAAAATTATAATATATCAATCACTCTAATATTTAGCAGCACTACTGCTTGGGTAGAAAATCTAATACACAAATACGGAATTATCCATTTCGTAGTTCGAAAAATACAGCCCT
>JARFXV010000485.1:600000-770000 GCA_031761425.1 Cosmopolites sordidus | reverse complement strand
TAGATCCATAAACAGACCAACACATTTGCAATTATCATTTATGTTTTCATATATCTTGTTTAAAAATTTACAGATTGCTGAATGTGTAGATCGACCACTTCGAAACCCGTGCCATGATGATTTCAATATATTAAAGCGCACAAGAAAGGACATGATCTGCTCATACACTATACGCTCCAACAGTTTAGAAAACGTAGGTAGAATAGCTATTGGTCTATAGTTGGAGAGGGAGAGCCGGTCACCTCTCTTGAAGACAGGAATTACTTTTGATGTTTGTAATGCCCTCGGAAAAATACTTTCCAGAGACCAATTCATTAGATATGTTAACGGTATTATTAATGAGTTGATAGACTTCTTCAGTACAACTGAAGGAATATTATCTAGCCCCACAGAATTTGTATTGTTTAGTTTCCTTACTGTTTTAATTATGTCATATTGGTTAACGGGCCGTAATATCATAGAGTTTCGAATTGGAGTCACTTGTCTAACTCTAGTAGCAGCCATTGAACTCACCAACACGTTCTTAGGAAGATTAACAAAGTATTTATTAAAACAACTAACAATTTCATACTTGTCTTTCAAAGTAATTCCATTCTCATTCTTTATAGCGCTTATATTAGTTCTTGTATTGCGGTTTTTTTTAATGTTGTTGTTTATTATTTTCCAAGCCGTTTTTGACTTGTTCTCCGATTCAAAATATTGTTTCACATTGTAAAGCAGTTTAGCCCTTCTTATAACCTTTCTATAAATTCTTTTGTACACCCTATAATGTGTAACATCTTGTTCGGCTCCGGATAATAGTTTCGTTCGATGCAATTCTTGTAAACTAATAGATGACATTCTGATACCTCTTGTCAACCAAGGTTTAAATTGGCCCTCATTGGACATTCTTACTTTTCTAAGGGGAAAGCACATATCAATGTATTACTCCAAACAATGTGATAATGCCTCAAATTCCCGATCCCAACTTTCAGCCTGAAATACGTCATACCAGTCTTACCCGCTCAGATACAGCTGAAATCAGCGGCGTAGCCAAAGGGGGGTTTTGGGGGTTCATATCCCCCGCCCCCCGAAATAAGCCAAATATTACCTAATATTATACCGAAAAAATACGAGGAGTGAAGAGAGTTAAATTATTACATTTGAATTGAATATATATCCGAACTAGTGGACGTTGCGCACAGTAACGCCATCTCTTGTCATTTCATTTTATGTAAGTATATTTTTGTTGTTTTATTTACTTCAAACTAACCCCCCCAAAAAAACCCCCCCTCCCCCCCAAATTAAATCCTGGCTACGCCCGTGGCTGAAATAGTTTCATATTAGTTTCACTATAATGTCTTTTAAATTTTATTATTTCATGCAGATTTGATGTAATTGGAATCTCTATCAACTGAGCCGAATGATCAGACAGACAATTACTCCAAACAATACAAGACAAACCATCTAATTCATAATTCGTACATTTGTAATCTATAAAAGTAGCCGATCTTTCTGTTGTACGAGTTGGTTCCTTTACTGTATTACATAATCCATAACTAAGTAGTACATCCTTTAAGTTACTAACAATATTAGTATTTTCCTTATAATCGATGTTTAAATTACCACATAAAATACATTTGCAATTTATTGGAAGGCGTAACTCATAAAGAAAGCTATACAATTTTTGAAAAAAATTATCAATATTAGTATTTGGAGCCCGATACAAATTCCGGCGTATTTTTGATTTGGACTTATATCTTCATCTTTACAAAGTTTAACTCACGCAAGAATTAAAGCCCGCCGACGGAATGCGCCGGGCAGACGCCGATTGAGTGTAAAATCGAACAAAATCTCATTCAACGATGAGTTTCATTTTTCGCTCAGCGGATACGTAAGTAAGCAAAATTATTATATATGCGGCTCTGAAAATCCGCAAGTGATTGTGGAGAGTCCTTTGCATCCGTTATGGTCTGGTGGTGTCATTGGCCCGTACTTCTTCGAAAAGGAAGAAGGAGTCACTGTTAACGTCAATTCTGAGCGCTATAGTCGTATGATAATCGATTATTTTTGGGCAGAAATTAAAGATTTCGGCACTACAAGACGGCATCACAAGCCAGACAATACGATCAATTCTGGATTTATTGCGTGAGAAGTTCCCGCGAAAAGAAGGCCAATGTTAATTGGCCGCCGAGATCATGCGATGTGAAGCCGTTAGACTTTTTTTTTTGTGGGGCTAAGCGAAATATCGTGTTTACGTAAACAATTCTCAAAGTCTTGGCAAGTGGAAAACCAACATTCGTCAAGTCATGGCCGAGATACCAGCTGAAATGTGAGGAAAAGTCATCGAAACTTACCTCAAAAGGATTGAATCACGTAATAGGTCACGTGGTGGACATGATGTATTCCACACTTAATGACAAAGTAAAGTAAAAAAAACACCAAAATCTAAATCCTTTGTGTGCTTTTTCTAATTTTACTTTCCGAACCACAAAATGGATAACCCTTTATTTACTAGACTAACGATGAAACTAACACGTAGATCGATTTTTGAATTTCAGAACAAACCAGATACGAAGACCATCGTAATCTCATTAAGCCCCCGAAACGATATATCAAAAGGGAAAATCCTCGAATACCTCGAGATAATGGAAACTAACTTTCTAGTTATTTAAAGTGTTTCGGCGTGTTACTTTTGCATTGGGAACAAACATTTCGCAGAATATTTAGTTCGCGGAACGCGTGTTTCCCACTTCCTAATGTAGATTGTACGGCACGTACACCGACATATTTTACAGTCTTATGGCTTAGTCGGTTCCAGAGTCTGCAAGAAGTTATGAACGTATTTTGATAGGAATGGGAATATTTGACCGAGCTATTTCACAGGTACTCCACAGTCTGCTTCAAGAATGGTAAAAACTTTAAAGAATAAACTCGTCATGATTATACAATTTTTTTTTATTAAATCTTCTTTTTCTCGGTATTATTTACGGATATCTAACGAGAGTTTATAGTTTTAAAAATGGTTTAATTTTGATAGTTTTTTTCTGAGATGTAGAAGCTCAACTATCCTTCCACCTCTTTGATAGTCTCCCCGCCGTTCTGCGTATCGCTGGTTTTCCGTCTTTAGCGATGTGAGCCAATATAAGCTGATGCACTCTCTCCACTTAATTTTTATGCAAATATGATTATTTCTCCAGATAGCATCGTAATATTGCTTCTAATATATTGACTTGTTTTTTTAGGTCGTATCAACTTAATTGGTCAGTTCCTAAATGATGAAAACTCATTACATGTTTAATTAGTCTGTCATCTACCACCAGTTTGCATCTTATCACCTCCTTGGGAAAGATCATACATTTTGTTTTGTCTATAGAGCAACTTTTGGGTTGTATGTGACACTTGTTGGTTAACCGTTTAATCTGTGCCCGTTATTCACTATATAATTTCTTATTCCTGTATGATTTCGTCCATTACAAGGTTTAATAGAAATGGACGGATACTATCGTGTTGCTTTATTCCTTTTATTATACCTTTAGTTGTCTGATATTCAAATTTTCGCTGATGCTATTTGTTTATTTTTTTTTTATATGGAAAAATGAATTCAACTGTCTCTTTTTCATTAAATAACTGATTCATTTTAGCAATTCAATTAAAACGTTATTCTTAAATACATTCAAATTCAACAGCTCCAAAATAATACAATAACGGCTCCTTTCATACAACGCACTTTTTATTTCACTTTCAAAGCCTACTCTTGCTATGTTAGCTTCTTTTAGTTCAGGCCAATAAGCGCGATGCAGTTGCTATACACGGGTTTCTGAGAATAACTACAAATTTTATCAAATAATTCCTGTCAAATACAGCTACAATTTTATACTTCTCCGATGGTGCTACACAGCAATTCAAAGATTTTTTCAAATTTTGTGAACATTTATTATGACGAAGAAGACTTTTAACTTGTTGCCGAATGGTGGTACGGTGAAAAGAATTGCATCCAGAGTGAGTCTTTAGCGACAAATTGACGAGCAAATAACAATACCTGAAGAGTTATATGATTGGGCATCGCAACAACATAACAGTAAAATTGTCACCAGAACAAGATTATTTTGATGCGAAATAAAAATTGAACTTGCGATTTGCAACTGCTAAATCAATCTCGGGCATACAAAAATTTCCGATCAAATCAACGGATAACGAAACTATTATTACTAAAGAATATTCTCGTTCGAATGTTAACCATGAATGTAAAATTTTAAATAGAGTACACAAATGAATACACAAGTTTGTTATTATTGCTCTGTTACAAACTAAACATCTGATTCTTTATTGAAAAAACCTGTTAATAATATAATTGTATAAAAATAGATTCAAAATGACAAAAAAAAAGATTACACAACGAAGAAAACTAATTTTTAAGAATGGTAAACAGGGAAAAAAAAATGATTATCACCAAAAAATTTCAAGAAAATCGAAGAGTTAATACAATTTAAAAAATGAGATTTAAATTTTAAAACTTAAAAATCCCATATTAGATTATTTTTTTATTTATTGGGACTTTCGGTCAGTATTTCAGTTTTAATTTTTATTTTTTTTATTAACGTTTCGGTTCAACAATGAACCATCCTCAGAATAATTCTACAATACATATAACTTTTATAAAAAAACACAAACTTACATTTAAAAACCTATCAATATTAAATTAAACAATTAATTTTTAAAATTCTTTAACTAATATGTGATAATTTTGTATACAATTTTTAAATGACATATTTGACTTTGACATATTTAACAATTCTTTCACCTTTAAATTTTTGTTTTTTATTGTAACCTAATTGTTTTGAATTTGTTATGTAGAATATTAGATGCAAAAATAGAAAATTATGAAAATTTATTATTTAATAATGTTATTATATATACAACTTAAATTATCTGTATCATTTCTGAAATTAATGGTATTATATGTTTTTTTTATATAAATCATTCCTTTTATATTTCTTTTTTTATATACAATAATCAAGTAATTTACATATTATAATCTAGTGTAATATATTACCTATATTATCCTAGTTGGGGGAAGTTTTATGTATATTTAACAGTGTCTTTTCTATTCAAATAAAATTAGTGATCTAAACAGTATGTATGTGTTTTGGTTTTCTAATTATGATTTATATTTTTTTTTTGCTCAAAAAATAATTACAAAACTAGAAAATATCTTTTGGTTACTCAATATTTAACATTTTTCTTCCGTCGGTATATCTTCGCTTCTCCGATGTGTCCATATGAGTAGTGCTAATGAATGTTTACAACCACCTGTCATCAAATATATACAAAGATTATTATTTATAACATTATATTTTTTTTGTTTGAGTATTTATTTTTTGCTCTTCTTAATTTCTCATTAATAATCAAGGTAACTGCATAAGCTTTACTCCGAACTTTTTGTTCTGGACATACACGTCCTTTTACCGTGCAAATATCATTTTTCCGTTTAAGTTGAACAAAACTTATAACCTTGTCACCGTAACTTCCTCCTGACACCCTACAAATAGTTTAATTATATTTAATAGAAATATTTTGTTTTTTATTTACATTTACATTATTATTTTTTAAAAAACTTACATCGATGCTTTAGCTCCTCGAACTTCAGCTGAGTTGAACCAAATGTCATTTTTCAGAAAATCTGTGACAATAAAAATATCCACAGCAGGTATATTATATAAATTAGCCTTTATGAACCCTTTGTCACACATTACTGAACTAAACTAGTAATCAACAATATTTTATTTTGCACTTAACCAACAATAATTTTGACAGTTTATAAACGAATTGAAGCCGTTGACAGTACTGACATGAAAATACTGGTATTCTGACGTCACAAACATAGCAGCCAATCGCGGCGCGTTCGTAGTTACGTAATTTTTTAAATTTTGTAAATTATAATTCATTTATAATTAATTCTTACTAGTTTTTAAAAAGTTTTTCGCATTGATTATTAATATTATTGATGATAAAGTTTTAAAATAAAGTAAAAAAAATCGATAATTATTTTTTATTCAAAAATCCAATTGGGTTCGAGCTAAACGGCAGTCAAAAATTTATCTGAAATACATGTTTTTTATAAAAAAATATCTGCATTATTTCAATTATGTGTAAAATTTATAAAATTAAATTAAAAATTAGTTATTTTAGTTATATTTACGTCAAATATATATATTTAAATGCTTGTGATTTTTGCCCGATCTCGAGCAAGGTCACTGTTTATCAGTGTGTTTAGTCGTAGTCATATACCATTGATGCACACGTTCTGTAGAAAAACGAATCTTTAGCTTTATAGTTGTGTTGATTTCGTATTGTTACTTGTTTACCATACAAAATAAGAAAACTGTATGAACTGTATGAACATTTTAGCTTATGGATATTCTCATAAATTGAAGTGCTGGCGCACCTCATTATATGAAACGAGTTATTCACATACCTTTTTTATCAAGTCAGGTCTCTAATTATCATTATTGCTGTTAAGCTTCTATGCTAAAAGTTCCAATACAGCAAATAAAATTAATTAATCGCCTTCGGAAAACTGAACGTTAGAAATTACCTCTATTGTCTCTGGATCGATGTAGAAATATCGGCAATTTTTTTAATAGAACGCCATCGCGAACGCAAACCGATTTCGAAATGTAATCTTTAATTAACCATCTCAAATTGGTCTCGTTCGACCGATGGATTTTCAATTATCTAGGGCATTGTCTCCTTTAAAGATAGAAGCAACTTCTTAAAGACTTCCACTCATTTTCCTCGACGTATTTTTTAATTAACTCCTTTATTTAATGCGGCTTTGGGCATGTCCAACGCAAATTCCTTCCCATAAACCTTTTGTTGGAAATGAGATTTGGATTTTTCTAAATCGATAAGATTTGTTCAGCTAATTTTGTTGTTATTACAAGATATTCCAGGAACTGCAATGACGTTTTTGTTATCACTGAAACGTTGTCGTAATATATTTAAACATATACTGTCGCTGCATGATACACATTGCTTAAATAAAGTAAAAAGACTGATCAATTCTTCTATTGGAACGTTTGAAGTGAAACACTAAACTCGAAGAGATTAGTGTTTCACACTGATATTTTTACAAAAAAAAAGCCTGCCAATTCGAGATACATTCTCAACTATTCGAATCATAGTTTCCAAAATAAGATAGTTAGTTTAAATTTTATGGTAAATAGATTAATCGATTTTTCGTTAAACAAAGATAATTATAACAAAAGAATTAAAATTAATTAGGTAGGTTTCCACAGTGAACGGTTATAATAAGAACATTGTAGATAAATTAATTAGAAAACAAACATTGACAATTAATTTAATTATGTAAGTCTCATTGACATACACAAAAAATATATTTACTTTCTATATTTTCATAATTTATAGAAATTAATATACTTTATTTTTTAGATTCGTTTTGAAAACGAGAGGAAAATACTTCCCGAAAGGTTAACGTTAAAAGTTTGTATATTTTTTTAGAACATTTTTATATTTTTAAAATTTTGTTCGATAGGCAAATTTATTACAAAAAAGAATCACTGAGAAATTTGTCTCCCTTTGGTTTTTTGTTTTTACCCAGTGATTCTTCATTTACATAAGAACAGATATTTTTGATATTTTTTGAATTTTAGATCGTGGCAATAAACCCAAATAAAGAATAAAAAAAATGTTGCTTGATTTTCCCGGTGACAGTATATTACCACATTCTGATAAAAAAGTCCCATATCTCATTGTAGCTGATGATGCCTTCCGACTGACAAAACATATAATGAAGCCTTGGGGTATGCGGTCTTCTACAACTGAAAAAGTGTTTAATTATAGATTAAGTTGTTCTCAAAGGGTAGTTGGAAATGCCTTTGGAATGTTAAGAAATCGTTTTCAAGTCTTGCAAACCGAAATAAGGTTATCTGTTATACCTTACAAGTATAGATGAAGAAAATACTAATCTAATTACCATAAAAGATGGAAATTGGAGGTCTAATATATGTCTCACTAACTTAGAAAGAAGTAATGCTAATAGATTTAGCAATGAAGCTATTGAAATAATACTGATTATTTGAACAATGAAGGATTTGTGCCTTGTCAATGGGAAGCAGTAAAACAATTAAATTTCTAATTTGTATGTGAAATCTAATAATAATCAGATTTATCAGTAACTCTTTATTTACCATTCTCTTTGATGTCAACATATGTTACACTATTCTGTTTGAATTGAATTGTTAGCCATTGTTTTCTTGTTTGATATAAAATGTAGTTAATTACATGTATTCCATCATTTAATAATTCTTCGTCCTTGATGCCCCTTAACTGGCTTGCTACATAATTGGCATATATTTGAATATCCGATTTTGGGGCTGATTCGGTTGAAGCTGCTAAGCTTTACCTTAAAACATCAAGTGTCTCTACTGTTTTTCCAATTATTACATCATCAGATGGAGGGGTAACTTTTGTTTTTTTAGCTTTTCTCATGAGACGGGTGTTACATTAATACTATTGTCCAAACTTGCCGTTAATGTCCCTTCTTTGGTAGAACTTTGAATCATCTGTTCCTATAGATTCATCAAGAAAGTTGTCCATGTTTTCATTACAATCAGTATCTAACATTTTAACTGAACTTTCCCCTTTTAGAGGCTTTATATATGGAATAAGAAACACTAATTTTTCATACCCCATACTGGTATGAAACTCTGCTCCCATTCCTAAACGCATAATGCAGACCACTTTAGCATATTCCATGTCCAAATTGGGAACTTAAATTATTTAATTTTCTTTTTACATTATCAGCTTCAATTCAAATATTGAGATTTTTTAACTCCTGAGTTATCTCTGATAAAGCCTTTATCCGAGGATGTTTATTAGAATAAAACGTATGTTTCGTATTATACAGGTACGGGTGATTTTCTTATTCCATAATCAATTTCTCAACATATTTATTGTTCAACTCGATCAAACAAAAAAAAATCGTTATATTAGCATTACGATATTTTACACGATAAAATTTTTTACCTTATTACCCATTGCAATTACAATAAATATCGCTATTACTAAATTTAGATGGAGGGGTAACTTTTGTTTTTTTAGCTTTTCTCATGAGACAGGTGTTACATTAATACTATTGTCCAAACTTGCCGTTAATGTCCCTTCTTTGGGAGAACTTTGAATCATCTGTTCCTATAGATTCATCAAGAAAGTTGTCCATGTTTTCATTACAATCAGTATCTAACATTTTAACTGAACTTTCCCCTTTTTTAGGCTTTATATATGGAATAAGAAACACTAATTTTTCATACCACCATACTGGTATGAAACTCTGCTCCAATTCCTAAACGCATAATGCAGACCACTTTAGCATATTCCATGTCCAAATTGGGAACTTAAATTATTTAATTTTCTTTTTACATTATCAGCTTCAATTCAAATATTGAGATTTTTTAACTCCTGAGTTATCTCTGATAAAGCCTTTATCCGAGGATGTTTATTAGAATAAAACGTATGTTTCGTATTATACAGGTACGGGTGATTTTCTTATTCCATAATCAATTTCTCAACATATTTATTGTTCAACTCGATCAAACAAAAAAAAATCGTTATATTAGCATTACGATATTTTACACGATAAAAATTTTTACCTTATTACCCATTGCAATTACAATAAATATCGCTATTACTAAATTAAACAAGGATCAACCATAAACTAAATAAATCAACATAGATTTTCCGAGCAAAATTTAGGTTGTATTGATAAAATAAGGCTATTGTATTATCGACATTCATATTATTTTCATAATATTTCTCGGACGGAACAAAAATAACTTTATATATGTACTACGAGTATTTTCATGTACTATAGCGTTTTTACAAATATAATTAATTCTTGTGGTGTAAGTAGTCAATAAATAAACTAAATTATTAGATATAAACTCGAGTATAAACTCATTTTTCACAACAACCAAAAAAAAAGTTAACTTTCAAGAGTAAAGGCTATGAAAGATTTTAATCAAAATGATAAGATAAAAAAAAATACATATTTTAAACAGTTCACTTGGTGTGTTGTTAGAAGAGCATTTGGTAGAAGTCTCACTTTTATCTTAGATGTTCGATCAAAATAATCCTCAGCAAAATTACGAAAACATATAAACCTACTGCGGTTTGGAATAAAACTGGTTTAATAACATGAAATCCAAATCAAAATAGAAATAAACATTACATTAATTAGCACAATAATTTCTATATTATTGTATTGTATTATTAGTTATATTTTATAGGTTCTTTATATGAGTAAAGTAATATGTTTAATATATATCAAACGAAAACTAAAAAAACAATCGGAATTTTTAAGAATAGTTTTGATTGATTGCGCGGTTGGCTCTTGGTGAAACATAGTAACAATGATAATAATTAAAACACTTGGTATTTTTTTGGTTTTATGCCGCAACACCCGAAAAAGATTCTAAAAATTGGCATGCTATAAACTATATTCACAAATTAAGTTCAAGAATCACAAATCAGTTAAAGAACGAAAATATTAATATTATCTCTGTTAATAAGAATAATCTTACATCGATGTTAAACAATAACAAAGAAAGAGCAAAATTTTGTGACAAATCTGGACTATACGAAATTAAATGTAATATGTGTGACGCTATTTATATAGGCCAAACGGGCCGATCGCTCAATGATAGGCTAAAAGAACATAAATATTCAATTTTACACAATCAGAGAAAGACGGGCTTTGCCGAACATTGTATAGACCAGAACCATTTTTTTAACATTAATAATACCAAATTAATACATAGCTGCAATAAAAGCAGGCTGTTAAATTACCTGGAAATTTTCGAAATTAAAAAAGCCATATACGACGGCAAAAACCTAACAAACACCCAGCTAGACTTCGGAAATACTCCAATTATTGATAGTGTAATAAATTTAACGAGATGAAAAAACCGACTTCCATTAGACAGCACTTTCAAACTTTAGTTTAGTTTATACATAACTCTCTTTGAGAATGGTCGCGAGGCCGAAACATGTTAGAGAATATCTTGAATATATTGTGAAACAAATACCAAGTCTTTTAATTATTATCATTGAATTTTTAAGACTTAGTATCTTAGAAAACTAAACATTTTAGAAAATATAAAAAAATTAAGTTCTAAAAAAAGATAATCACTATCTGGAATAACATAATTACATTATTTTACCTAAATCAGTTTGACTACGCCTATACATACCAGGCAGGCAATATGTTGACTTCATAACCTTAAAATTTTATTGAAACAAAATACGTTTATATTTCTATATAATGGACAAATGGGATGTTACTCCTAAATTATTTTACTCACAACTACCTATATTTTATGTGTTCACTTTACTTCAATATTATTACTTTTATTGTCATTATAATAAGTATTAATATGTATTTACACTAGAACACACAAAAAGTGTATTCCAGTCACGAATGTAGTGTACGAAACGACTAACCGGGAAAAATTATAGAAGAGGCCCAGAAAAGGTGGATTGAATGGATTAAGTCAGAGCAAACAGTAAACGGATAGAGTAGTATTAAATAGATGACACAGGACAAAAGGGATGGAGAAAGAAATATATGACAGGGCAATCTACCAGTAAGTAAAAAAGTTTACACGAAAAGGTAGATAGGAATAAGAATAATTTCAAATAAAGAACTGCCCATTTCAATGCCCATTATCAATGTCCAATGTTCATTTTAATTCTTTTACAGTGATCTATCCTGTATATACGAGGGTAAATCAAATATAAACCGGAATTTTACAATTACTTTCATCAGCCAATAACGAGCAGGCTGTCAGTATGCAGTATGCGAGTGAGTATAGGAGTATAGGAGTGGGGAAAAAGCTCGGTGAGCTTTTTAATTGAGCAACAGGTTCCACCGTTTGTTGCGCAACGGGTTATAATAAAGTTTTTAACTAAGGAAGGCGTTAAACCATCCGAAATATTAACTCGGTTGAAGGTTCAGTATGGGAACGATACCCTGCCTAAGACCCAAGGGTTTGGTTGGACCAAGAAGTTTAAGACTGGACGAGAAAGTGTGATAAATGTAAGTTATAATCGACGTTCCAGGTCAAGTGTCACTGCTGACAACAGCAGTGACTGTGTGTGGGGCAGTTCGCGATCTTATCGAAGGTAACCGGTAGCTCACCATTTATGATATCGCTTTAAAGGTGGGTATTAGCTTTGGAAGTGCTCAAACAATTATCTTGGCTTCAATAAGATCTGTACCCGATGGGTTCCGAAGTTGCTGACTGAAGATAAAAAAAAACATCTGATTAACAATCAGCAAGATACTTCTGAATCGATTTCGGCGGGAACGAGAGACTTTTTTGCATTATTACACTCTATAATCAAAAACGGCAAGTAAGGAATGGCGAAAGAAAGACGAAAACTGCCCTGTAAATGCAAAATCCCGTCTCTCAGCTAGTAAGGTTCTCGCGACCGTTTTGTTTAGATTGAAGGGGAGTTTCGCTTATTGATTTTCTACATGATCAACGTACGATTAATGCTGCCTACTACTGCTGGTGGTGGCAGCAAAATCCGCTTACAGGAGCAAAAGACGCGGTGTCCTCATCAGAAACGTCCTCCTTCTCCATGTCAACGTCAGGCCTCACACAGCGGTTTTGACGAAGAGAAAAACGGAGAATATGCATTGGGAAATCCTTGAACATCCTCCATATAGTCCATCACCCTGGGATTATTTTTTGTTTGTGTTCTTCAAAGATGCACTTGGAGGGGTACAATTCGACAATGATCAAGATGTAGAGGAATTTGTGGCTGATGACCCAAACTCAAAGTTTCTACGAGTAAGGAATACATAAGCTTCGATGGGGGGAAAAAATTGTAAAGCGTGGAGGAGACTATGTCGAAAAATAACCAATAGTTTTTTTTTGTGATATTTTATAAACAATAAATATGTATAATAATAAAATGTGGTTTAAATTTGATTCAGCTTCGTATATTTTTTTATAAAGTAACTGTGAATGACATTAAAACCTTTTGTAGCATTAAAAATAATTATTATTAGATTTGCTTATTCTGAAGGGTCAACATAAATAAAAGTATACGTCGAATAAGCAATGGTTTGATATATGTGTACCGTGACATCGGCAAAAAATGGCATAAAACCGTCCTGTTTTGTTAGTGAATTTAAAGGTAAAAGCATCTTGCTTTGATGTACGGGAAACTAATGGATCGTAAAAGCTTCCAGCATAATATGTGGAGTGATGTAACGATTTTAACAAAGTTTTGTCATTTTTTTTTCGTACGGCATTCAGAGTTTGTTGGAAGAGTATGAAAAAATCATCGACTAAATAACATAAGAATAAATTAGGTAACATCTGAATATAAATGAGCTTTAATTATATTTTTCTGTAACTTAATGGTTTTTCCTGCAATATTACTATGTCAAATCAGTATACTCGACACGCAAATTTGTTGTAGCGGTCTTTCAAATTGAGCAGTTTTTGAATTCTCGAATAAAAGAGAGATGGCGTTGTGAATTTGCTTAGCTCTAGTCTCATTTTAAAAGAGTAATGTATGACATTTATAAAAATGGACTCGTATACAGTACAACGTTTTAAAACTGCTGATTTATTTAAAAAAATATATCAATCGTCCATCTGATTACACTGAGTACACAAAATTTCAAAAAGCTGGTTCGGTAGAAGATGTAGTCGTAGTGACTGTTCGCAAGAACATATTGATTTGGTACGTGAAAGTGTTGCTAAAGACCCAGAAATTTCCATTAGTCGACGTTCACAACATTTTGGACCCAGTAAATCCACAACATGTAGCCAAATCTGTAGGCATATAAGGTCCAAATAACTAAAAAAGCTGTATCATTTAAAATTTCATACATTTATCAATTGGATCAAAGATCATTTATCAAAAGATCATATTTGAAAGCTGAACACAAAAAACAAAAACGTTTTAAAGTCCTAGTAACCCGAAATATATCACGTCCTTTTGAATTCGTAGCCTACAGCGAATTTACATCTCCGTTATTGGATTTGAATGTGCCAGAGAAAAGAAGAAGACCTATAAAAGGTTTCGGTTAAGTTTTTTCAATGTGATTCGTAAATTGATATCATAGAGATTGAAGGCCATACGAAACTGTCAATTCGGTTATTCGTTCGTTTGTGTGCTGAACAATGATGTCCAACATATGACCATCAAACAATAAATTCCATGCATCTGCAGGTTTGGACGGTTTGTCCCTATATGTCCCTTCTATTTCAGAATCACTCTCATGACTACTGAATTCACTTTCACCAGACTCACTAATATAGGCGTTTTTAGCCTGCTGCAAAAGTTCTGCATCAGTTAAGGGCTTGTTTTTGTCCGGCATGTAAAAATATTTAACTAACTACGTATAAGGTTGTTATGGATCAGATTTGACCGGAAGCCTGTACAGTTCACAAACGAGAAGTCCTTTATGCTAGTGACTAAATATAACGGTCAAATTAGAAGAATTTGTAGAACACCAATGATGACGTCATATATCCGGCTGATTGCCGAATGAATTTAAATTGGTCTGGGGTACTACTGACCCATCATGCCAGTTAATGGTTAAATATATAGCTCATTCAAAGAAACAATACTTGCACGTCATCAGTCTAGACAAATCTATTGTCAATTTAAATCCATAAGAAAGAAAAAATCATTTAAAGTTCAAAGCACTCTGTTTCCTTCTTCCTCTAATCCTATTAGAGTAGGATAAAAATACGGTGAGTCGGCGGATTATATTCTGTGAATTTGCTGTCAAGATAACATTTAGGTTTGTGGTTGTGGACAGTGTTGCCGACCTTACACAAGTTTTTCGTAGAATCTGTAATTTTTATGTTTTGATCGTTTTTGAGTTGTGCTTTCAAACGTTTCTGAATTATTTTTACTGTATTCTTTGTTGTTTTAGCTATTTTGTGGTTTTGTGAATTCTGTAGTAAAAAATCTGCGATTATAATTGCAAAAAAAATGCCAAAACCATTAAGCAATCAATGTAAGCAGCTTGTCTCCTCATTTATCAGTTATTTTGAACAGGAACGAGATAATGGGGCTCCTCTTTTGCCATTAAACGCTGTGAAAGAGGTATGTATTAATAACTTAGTAGGTCTCATGGTTAATTGGATTTTTTTAGCGAGTTTCAGCTGCACTAAATATTAGTATTAGTACAGTTAGTGTAATTTCGAAAAAGTTCAATTCGCAATCAAATCTATGAAATGTATGAAAAAAGTGAGTAGATTTACATGGTAATATTGTATTTTTATCAAATTTTATTAAACTATTTCAGAACAAACGGTTAATCTTGAAAGTATTCATGAAAAACTAAAGAACATGCAGCTCTTTGAAGGATGTAAAACTTCGCTTCATACACTTCTAAAAGAAATTGGTTTCAAATGGAGTAAAGATAATCCACGTAGGGACTTAATTGAACTTCCAGATATTGCCTTTAAACGAATTCAATTTTTGAAGATGTATCAAAATATCAAAGACGAATTTCTGTTTAATTTTGGTTATTTGGATCAAACATGGCTATTTCAAAATGGTACCTTGAGTCACTCATGGCAAGATGATAACAAGAGGAGTGTAAAAACTACAAAAGTTAATGGAAAAAGATGAATGCTATACGTAATACTTAGGAGCCATTAAAGTCATGTCATATATAATTGTTTTAAAACGTGTCAATATAACATGTTATTGCAGATATATTGTTCTTCATGCTGGGAACAAGAATGGCTTTATTCCAGAGGCCGAATTAGTCTTCTCTTCTAAAACAAAAAGCGATTATCATGGAGAAATGAATAAACATAACTTTCTGTTTTGGTTTGAAAACCCGCTGTTGAAAATCTTGGAGAAGCCATCAGTGATTGTCATGGATAATGCACCATATCACAGTACACTGATGGATAAACCTCCAACTAGTGCATGGAGAAAACCAAAAATTGCAGAATGGCTGAGGGCACATAATCTTCCTTTTGAAAACACGATGTTAAAAAGTGAACTGCTGCAAATCGTTATTCGGTAAGCAGTAATTAAAGGGAAAGGGTTATGTTTCATAATGTTCTTTTCAGGAACAAGCCTAAAAAAGAATATGTGGCAGATCATATGGCTGAAGAGTATGTCCACAAAGTATTACGTCTTCCCCCTTTTCATTGCATATTCAGTCCTATAGAATTGATATGAGGGGGTGGCCAAAAATTATTACAATCGTCATATAGGTCGAGATGAAAGAACAATTGATAACTGTTTATTTATGTGGGAAGAAACTTTGTCAACAGTTACACCACATATCTGGATGAACAGCATCAGACATACAGAAGAAGAGATTCAAAGATGGTCGAATCGCGAAAGAGTATTTGATAGACTAGAAGTTAATCCTTTAATAATTTACTTGAACAGCGATTCAGATGCTGAAAATTGTTTTAGTGACAGAATAATTAAACGTTGTGTGAACTAAATGAAAAGCCCCGATGTTAACAAGCAGAAGTTTCGAAACAGATTTTTGATTAAAACTTTTAAACAAAAAACTTTTCGTGTTACTTTTTCATCTACAGTTTTATCAATCATACAAATGCCAAAGTCTGGGTATCTTGGTGTTGATGTGGCAACATTGTAACGTGAGTGCGTCATAGATTTTGATGACGTGCAATCATTGTTTCTCTGAATGAGCTTCAGCTTTTTCAACATATTTCTTTACGAAAAAACTTATTTTAAAGCTCCGTATCTCGAACTTTTATCAATAAAGCTCGTCTTTTCGCAAACCGGAACTGAGATTTAATTCGATTCTTTTTTAATTTTTATTTTAAAGTTGACATGATTTTCTCGGAAGTATTCGGAATACCAGCAGATACAGATAATATTAGTTTAATGTTTTCCTTCTTGACATATTTAATTTCAACGATATAGGGACAGTATAAATGTATTTACATTTCATTATTGAGGTATCTATTAGTAAGTTCAGTTTATTTTTAATAAAGTTAAATTTGCGCTTCGTGTTTCTAAACAAATAAAACCCATAGAAAACTTCAAAAACCTTCGGCCTTTAAACGGAATTCGTCTCTGTGTCAGGAGCACCGCTGTATTCTCTGAGCTTATTTCTTCAATAAAAAGCTAACTTCAACTAAGCTTTGTATCGAGACAAGTTTGCCAATAAAGCTCTCTCGAAAAACCAGATAGTTATTTCGTTTATTTTTTTGGATTTTAAATTTGAAGCTGAAGTAGTTTCAGTACATTTGTCTAGTTTTAGCTATTTATATACTGAAGAACAAAAAAGATGTAATATTATGAACAATATATAAGCTGATTTTTTTAGTGGGAATTTCAATTAAATTTAAATAAAACAACTAAATTAGACGTCTTGAAACTATTTATTTTATGTGAAGTAACATTCAATGGCATTAATATTTAGAAACAATTTCGGGCAAATGTCTTTCGCGGGTACTTCTGGCCAGCGAATTCAGTCAATACAGTTTCCGATCACTTTTTCAAGCAATTGAGGTCTTATGTCGAGATATGTTGATTTCCAAGACGTAAATAGCTGCTGGTTTATCGCCATTGACCACATATTTAACATAAACGTGTATAAATTCGTTGTCTGTGGAGGTGACGAATTGATAAATTTGGATCTTCATCAACACCGCCTGCAACAGCAGTGATATTTTTGTCTTGTCTTTGTTTTAAAATCAAGCAACGTGAAATTGAATTAATCAGATTAAATAATCTGATGATGCTAACATGGTTAACGAAACGCTGGTCGAGAAGTTTAAAAAAGTGATTTGGTGTTTAGTAACAAATCTTTTCGAGTTTATTATCTTATCGATGTTTTCTTAACGGTCTCCATCAATTTCGAAAAAAACTTAAAACTGCTTCTATAAGTAAAGGTTCGTGTTAGACACATTTGGGTTCTTTTTCCTCTGATGAGCTACGAAAACTATGTACTACGAAATTAAATCAAAATGATTCATAGTTGAGGATGTTGGAGCCGCTTGTATGTGTTCTTGAGAGCATTATTTCTTGCTTTATTGCAACTATTGTTATCTCGATATTTCTTGCTTACTTTATCGTTGTTTACCCTATTCTTATGTCCCTTGTCTTAACACTTTTTAAGATTGATTTATGTTTAGTTTTTGTTTATTTCCAGAAATGACTTTTTTTGGTATCTGTGTTTTGCAAATGTTAAAAGGTTTAAGAGTTTGTTTGACCTGTTGGAGCCAAAGTGGTGTTGATTCATGTAAATTAGCTTTTTGTATCATATTAATTAATGTTGATCAATAATGCTTGGTAGATTGTTCTATTAAAAGTGATTTTTTTCCTTTTTTAGAAAAAAAATGGGAAAATATTTATATTTTTCTATCGATTTCTAAATTGAAGTCACCTGACTTTGCTTTGAAGTATAGAATATGTAGCCTGTACAAAACTAAAACCGTCGCACGTCATCGATGACGCTATTGAAGAACAGCAGAAATACCGCCACATAAATTAAATAATGCTACATAAATATAATAGATAAGAATCATATGGAATGTATTCAATAAGTTTCAAATTTAGCGGCTGTATTCGGTTGGAAGCATATGCGACGTTGTCGAACTTCACGTTTTCCTTGTTGATATTTATTGACACGTTTGGAGGTTATCCCATACATAGATAATAGAATACTTTCATTTTTTTCCTTAAGATCGGAAACAGTTCTTTTAAGAACTACCACAGCGTTATAATTGCCAGACTAGCGCCTGCAAAACGCCAAATCAGTTAAATAGCCATTGTCAAGAGTTAGAATCATCTCTGATATACTATTTTAAACAAGAACGAGACAATAATGGTTCATTGTTACCCTTTCGAGCTGTTAGAGTGGTATGTTAACTCAATTCGTTCGTTTTGGATGAGTATATTTGTGTTTTAACATTTCGGTTGCCAACTTTTTGAAGAAAATTTCTTGTTGATGTAATCGAGTCCAATTAAAATGACGAGTAAATCTATATCCTCTCCTATGATGACGGCAGTCCTTGGTTTTGATTCTTCAATAGCTGTTTCGATAATAAGAACATCTGCATCATCTCTGGTTTGTTTTGTAGTGACATTAACAGCTTCCAATTTCTCAATAACCATATCAATCAGTTCTTTTTAATTACATCGATTTTCGATACAAACGATTATATTTGATAATTAAAAAATATTAAATACAATGTATTAATTAATAAACAATGCAAATTAATCATAATTATCGATTTTTTATTATTTTATTTACCGGGATACACGGTAGACCTTGCATTATGCTATGTGTGGCTGAACGATACGCGTTCTATTTCAAAAACGGTTGTGCGTTTACAAAAAAAAGTTTAAAGGAATGTTTGTAGAGCATTTTATGCTCTGCAATTTTTATAATAAATGTAAATATCATAGAAACCGTAGGAAGCGAGATATTTGCGAAAAAACGATTTTTTTGAACTTTGACCTTGAATATCTTAAGACGCGGACACAAGATTCTATGAGACTTTTGAGACAATTTTTAGAATGACAGAATAAAGGTTTATACAAGTTTACGGCTTATTATCTCCCATTCCGAGGTGAAACCGCTAATATGACTGGACTATACTTAGCACTCTATAATGAATAATCTCAATACTATTTCAAGCTCTTACTTAAATAATGATATGCATTCTCGAACGTACAAATCATTGCATTTCGACTGAGAAAAAACTTGCAACAAATGAAGTGATTCTTATTAAGATTTCTAAAGTATTTTTATATTTTTAAGGGGAACTTAAGCAAATTCCGCAACGAATAAGGGGTATAGAAGAACTCTCTATAGTTCGGTCAATCTAGACATTCAAAGGTACATAAATTCACATCAAGATGGAGGTGAGTAAAATTGTTCAAAACATAATTAAAAATATCATTTCAAAATTCCCCATCGTTCCGGTATGTGGAAAAAAAATTGACTCGAGGTCGAAGGCCAAAAAAGAGGTATTTTTTCACGATTTTCATCAAAACGGCAAGATTTATCGTAAAATTATTTCAGACAAAAATTGTAGACCATAAAATTATTTAAAAAAAAGGTATTAATAATTTTTTTCCGAAGAGTCACTGTTCCTGAGATATAACGAATTCAAAAACTTGTAAGCGTCATAATATGCACACGTTTCCACGCCACTTCTGAGGTAGTGTACTTAGCGGGTTTTTTTTTAACGTGATTTACCCAGTAGGCCTATTCCACAGGTCTGTTGGGATTCTGTTTAATTGGAAAATATTGCATCATAACAAATATTAGCAAGGGTTGGAATTGATAAAAGTGAAGGAAATTGCTGATTCACTTATACGTGATCTAGTACGAAGAGTGCTTACTGTAGATGTACTGGCTTCTACGTTGTCTTTTATTAGCTGCAGCAATAGAAAACTTTCGAGTATAATTTTTACGACAATTTTCGTGTATTGTCACAGATTTCTGAAAATTCATCAGCTCGTTCGATACTTGCATTGATTAATGTCTTCATACCACGTTCAACAGTAACATTTGCACTTTCAGTTAAAAGTTTAGCACAAATAAAACAATATTTTTCATTTTTATCATAAAACTCAAAAGAGCACGAAATAGGTTAGAATAAACACGTATTTTCAGTACGGAGTGACGCTCAAGACTAACGGTATTTCATTTATTGGGTATTCTGACATTCTGACAAGCAGGTATACGGCCCTAGCCCCGCAGACAATTGAACAGAGGGACAGATGTTGTCTCTGGTGTATAAATTAAGGGACTGGGTTTCATTTTACCTGATATTCTCATAGTTATACTTATGTATATTTTAAATTTTAAATGTAAGTTACAATCACCAATAGAAAAATATTTTTACTTATATTACAGCTACAGAGAAGTATATACGTGACTTTGTCATGCATATTATGACGCTTACAACTTTGGAAATCGTTATATCTCAGGAACGGTCGCTCTTAGGAAAAAAATTATTGATACCTTTTTTATAGATAATTTGATGGTCTACAATTTTTGTCTATGGTAATTTTACGATAAAACTTACTGTTTTCATGAAAATCGTAAAAACCCCATTATTTTTTACCTTTGACCTCGAGTCAATTTTCCACGTACCGGAACGATGAGGAATTTTGAAATGTCATTTTTAATTATGTTTTTAACAATTTTAGTCACTTCCACCTTGATGTGAATTTATGTACCTTCACTCTTATTTTTCTGTCTAATTTGACCGGACTACACAATTTGTTTCCAGTATCAACCCGATATACCGTCCAATTTTCCCAGTTCATTTCTTTAATAAAAAAAAACTAATTTTAAAGCTTCATATCGGAAACGTTTGTCAATAGGACTCGTCTTTTTAAAACCCAGACTGATATTTCAGGCGTTTTTTTCTTTGGATGTTTAATTTAAAGCCGGCTAGATTTATTAGGAAGGAATCGCAATATGTATAGAAACAGAAAATATTGGGCCTGTGTTTTTTTTTTGTCGTATTTGAGTTTTGGGGTGTACCAATTGCTTATTTAATTTCCAATATTGGGGAATACAGGGTGGTCCAAAAAGTTGTTAATATTTTGAAATAAAATTAAAAAAAAATTATTTGAAGACGACCTGTAAAATTTTCGATAAAGCAGTGGTAAGTATTTGCAATTATGGCTTCGATTTCTTGCAGCATATTCTTCTTCAGATCTTCCAGAGCTGCGGGGCGGTTGCGGTACACGTGACTTTTAAGTTATCCTCGTAAAAAAAAAGCACAGGGAGTCAGGTTTGGGGTTGGGGGGGAGGGAGAGATAGGGTTCATTAAAAGCTAAAGAAATAATTAAAAATTAAACGATTAATACAATTAAAATTAATGTCATTTTCTTAATATTAATATAAATCATCATACGTGAATGAATTTATCTCTCTACGCCATTTAGAAATATATTTTTGCATTAACAGTCCTTGATCAAATTTTCATGAAGTATAAGGATAACTCCTGCCAAGTTTCAAGTCTGTAGAACTTACAGATTGAAAGCGGGTTTATTTCTGAATTTTATACCCCCGCCACCTCTCTTGGATTTTCATATAATACGTCTTTATTGAATGTCTGTAGAGATTAAGGAATATTTCTGCCATGTTTCAAGTCTATAGGACTGACGGTTAAAAATAGGGTTTATTTGTACATTTTGCGCCTCTGTAACCCCTCTTTGAAGTAGATGTTCGTATAGCCCGTCCTTAGTGAATATCTGTGAATTATATAGAATATATATATATATATATATATATATATATATATATATATATATATATATATATATATATATATATATATATATATATATATATATATATATATATAGGATAACCAATAGTTTATAAATGTGTTACATAAATATAGTGTATTAAGCTATAATAAAAGGTTCTTCCAGTATACCTCGCCTAAGGTACTGGAATGGTTACGGGTGGTGAATAGTAAAAGTTCCATTGGATATTAATGGACAGCTGCGAGTATCTCAAAATAGGCAGCCCCGAACCAAGGCAAAAACTAAATCCATTTAGCGTCTGACTTGTATCAAGCGGTTGAGTGGTCAGCGTCTGTTCACCAATGCTGCGGCTGAGATTTAAATTCTGGAACTAACCCCTCCAGTCATGGTTTGAACCGTCATGGTTTGAACCGTCATGGTTCAAACCTTCAATTCGAAGTACAAGATGAAGCGTTCTAGTAATTACAAAATTACCCCAGGAGGTAAACAATCCTCTGCCAGCGTTGCTAGTACAACCGGACTTTCGGATTCTACTTAAACGCAAAATCTTTCAGAGGGAGTCGGAGATCTCTGGTCAACGTCTAAAACCGAAAACAATAACTTTCTTTGGATCGGTAAATATCAACTCTCTCCTGCGCCCAGGAAAACTACACGAATTGGGGCGAATATTGAATCAGCAAAAAAATCCAAATGGGTGGGGTGGGGGAAGGCACTGAATGTCTCCTCTTCGAAAAATCAATTTTCCCGGAAAAAGCGCTTAAAATATGAGCAAAGAGAGATTGGAAGTCTGGTAGATAGTTCCGCCCTGTTGGAACCAAATATCCTGAGTGTATCTTTTAAATTCTTGAAGAGCAGGAGTGAAAAAAGTTTGAAGCTGACATAACGATCGAATGTAGACATAACGCTGAGAATTCGCATTGGCGCACACAAAACCAGCGCTACATGGCGAATGTATTTGCCAGAGTCGAACTATCGTTTAAGATCCACCTTTCTGGCCCCCGGTATCAAACTTTTCTACAAACGCAACCAAACATTAACAATTTTTAGAACCACCCTGTATATTACTACTTTTTTTTGTATGTTATTAAAATCCACTACAAGATTTGTAATAATAATAAAAATAAAAATGTTTTATGAATTATACCAGTAACGCTTGTGATCTCAAAACTTCCACATAAGTAAAGCTAGGAAATCAGTTAAGGCACTAAACTCAAGAAACTATTTCATATTTATGTAGTAATTAGGTATGCTTCGGATTGGGATGACTTAGGGCGTTCAAATCTCGATATATTTTAAACTGTAAATATATAGAAGCAATGATAAAATCGCAAAGAATACGTTAATACAAAGACCATATACCATACAAAGGTCATGAGAATAAGTACAATTCGAAGAAGAATTTCAAATTGGCAATTATTTAATACTAGATATAGAGATCTAAAGGAAATATCTAAAGTACAACGTCATGGAGAGAAAAACGAAAATGAAATCTACAACTTAAACAAGGTTTTCCAATAGAGGTGCTCGAACTTTGTCAGAGTATAGAGGCAATGTTGGTGAAGCTAGACTTATCAAATTTGGAGGTTATAGTAACTAAATAATGGGTCATACTTGTCAAAAATGGATGGGCGATACAAAACTACCCGTCTTGCATCCAACACTCGAATCGCGTAAAATAAAAGCCGGTAACAATTAAATAGCCTCTATTTTCAACGCTTTTGACTACTAATTACTTATTTTTACATCCCACTTGACTTTTCCCCGAGGACTTCTTCTTCCTTTTTTTAACAAGGCAACAATATCCGCCTTCGGAGAATTTCAACGTAAAGCCAGATTTGACTAAGAAGAATATAATTATTCTAAACTAAATGGGTTCTAACATCCTCCCACCTGAGACATGTTTAAACCTATTAAACATGACTCACAACATTTCTAAAGACCTTAACTAATAAAACAGTTACAATAGACATAATATAAACAAGATCTACATTAATCAGAAAATTTTACGGGTGTTTTGATCTGGCGCCAACTTCGCGTAACATTTAACTTCACTTCGGGTGCTCTGCTTTTATACACACTCGTTCCCGAATCACACTCACTTCTTCCGAGTACGGTCACTCCCACGTTTTCACTCTCCGTTTCTATATAGCTATTGTCCTTGGAGCTAGGCAAAGCTTCCACACCTTCCAGTGGGTATAACCGTTGTATCTGTCTCAACAACTGTCCCCTTTTAATGGCGACCCTAACAACTCGAACTTGACCATCTTTTCCAGCCATGAGCTCTCTCACTAACCCAAGAGGCCATTCTATCTTTAAAAGCATCTAGAGTACTTAGTTGTTTATCGTTTTCATCTTTAAAGAACTCTTGTTGTATCATTTTAAATACAAACACTTCCGCCTCTTGGGTCTCTTCATGCACTAATGATCCTTCTCCCTTACTGCCTTTGGTCGTTATATTGTATGCAAAACGAAATATCTACGCAATCATTCGTATAATCTTCCAATAATGAGAAAAGTAGTTCAGATGCCAATCACTTGATGTCATTGTGCTTTGTGCATCGTTGATCAAAACGGTAACTAACAATTTCTTTCTTTCCTTATTAATTTCCTCTTCGTTACAATTGGGATTATCTGTTGGCCAGGTAAATGGATCTTGGTAGAGCCATCGTGGTCCTTCCCACCACTTGGAATCCATTAGTTGTCTAGCAGAGCATCCGCGCGAAGGTAAGTCGGCTGGATTAAGTGCCCCGGGAACATGATGCCAATGTTCAGGCGCAGTTGTTTTTCGTATCTCCACTACGCGATTCCAAACAAACGTTGTCCATTCTTCTGGCCTCTTGATCCAGCAAAGCACTGTTGTAGAATCCGTCCAGAAAAAGCTTTCCACTTTAATCTCGAGATGTCTTTTCAGATTCGTATACAAACGAACTGCGATGATTGCAGCCATCAGTTCCAAACGAGGTATCGATAGTTTTCTTAAAGGTGCAATTCGTGATTTAGTCGCCAAAAGGCGGACTATAATCTGTCCATTCGAAACACCTCTCAAGAAGATGACTACAGCATAAGCATTCTTGCTGGCATCGCAGAAAGTATGCAAGGACCATTCACCTTCTTCATGAATCACATTTATCCACCTAGGTATTTTAATAGCTGATAAGTGTGGTATTTCTTTAACCCAATTTCGAAATTTGGTTTCTATCTCAGGATCAACAGGTGTATCCCAAGTTAATCGTTTTTCCCACGTCTGTTGCAGCAACAGTTTCGGTATCAAGGTAGTGGGACAGGTAAAGCCGATGGGATCGAACACACGTTGAGCCAATGAAAGCATTAACCTCTTGGTTACTGGTTCGTTTAAAAGCTGGTGTATATTTTCATGTTCGCAGTTAACGCTTAATGTATCACCAGATTTGTCCCATATTAACCCCAGTACTGGCTTGAGGTTTGCCGAGCAATTATGTTTTATTTGATGTGTATACTCCCACCCTCTTAAATCAAACCTTCCTTCAGCCATAATAGCACTAGATTCTTCTATAAACGTTCTCAACTCACCTTCAGTGGCGACACTCGTTACGCAGTTATCTACGTAAAAACTCTTCAAAAGTTTCAAAATAGTTGCTTCTGAATAAGCTACCTCCTTTGAGATTACTCTTTTCATCATTTCAGATAAATGATATTCCAACGTGGCACCCAAAAGAAACGAACTACTGCTGACACCGAACACTACACGTCGATGTCGATATATTTTCAGATTGCCTTCCTTGTGACTCCATAGAAATCGAAGGAAATCCCGGTCAGATTTCTGTACACTGATTTGCAAAAATGCCTTGCGAATATCTGATACGATACCAATTCCATTTTGCCTAAATCTAATCAAGATAGAGGGAATTTGTTCTATCAAATTTAATCCCTTTTCCAAGCACTGATTCAAAGAGGCATGATCCTTTTCTTTGGCTGAAGCATTGAAAACCGGCCTTATTTTCATTGTCACATTGCCCCGCTTAATTACTGCTCTATGGGGTAAATAATAAGTTTCGCTTCCAGATCCGTTTTCGGAAACCTCTTCAATAATGTTTTCTTCCAGCCATTCTTGAAACACCTGGCCATAAGACTGCAAATAATTTTCGCTGGCTAACTTCTTCACTGTATTTTCCAAACGCTTCTTCGCTACCTGGTAGTTATTCGGTAATGCTGGATGTCCTTCTAACCATGGCAATCTGACTTCATACCTTCCATCCGAATCAATTGTTATAGTTTCTAAAAACAATCTCTTTGCTGTCTGTGCAGTCGCCTCACGTGTCTTTGTCTCGGTTGGATCAGTTACACCCAATGCCTTCAAATCCCACAAGTTGCTAATAGGAGCATTTCTTACAAAGAGTGATACAGTTGTCATGGATAGACTATTTGACATTTCCAGAGGAATTCTTCCCATCAAAGTCCAGCCGAGGAACGTTTCGATGACAACCAGGCCGCATTTTAGAAGATGTCTTCTTCCCGTATATAGTTTACCTGCGATGTCTGAACCAATTAGAATTTCAATGGGGTCAGAACCTCGGAAATCTGAAAGATGGATACCAAGGCTACTCAATTCTTTCATCCAGGGACCATCAAATATAGGAGAAACACTTGTGCAAATGACTGGTTGGTCCAACGCTTCAAATGTACATCTATAGCTGTCGTGGTTAAGCTTTACACTATAGCATTTATGTTGTTGCAACATCTCACCTCCACCAAATAAACCGTGGACCTGATCCTGCCCTGAACAGATCCTGAATCTAAAGTTGATTCTAAGACATCAAAAACTGTACAATAAAAATCTCGTCTGTACATTTGTGGATTTCAAAAAAGCATATGATTCTATTGACCGCGAATCTTCATTCCGAATCTTGAAAGAACAAGGACTAGATCTGAAAACGCTGGCAATTATTAAAGCAACGTTAACTAACACGAGGTAAAAAGTTAAATTCATGGGTGACATCTCAGAACCCTTCGAAATAAAAACTGGTGTGAGACAAGGGGATGGACTCTCGCCACTCTTATTTAACTGTGTTCTAGAAAAAGTAACACAGGAGTGGCGTGAAAAAAAGTCGGCACTGAATATTGACCAGCCCATTAAACTGGGGAGAACCAACATCAAAATTGATTGTCTGGCATTTGCTGATGATCTCGCAATTTTAGCTCAAGATGTATTAACGGCTCAAAAACAGATTGAAATCCTAAAAGAAACAGCAGAAAAGGTAGGACTCCAAATATCCTTTGAAAAGACAAAATACATGACCTGCAACAGACTAAGAACACCATTTCTAAAAACAAAATATGGTAACATCAGACGAGTATCTCAATTCAAATATTTGGGTGAAATAATCATGGAAAATGGGTTGGAAAAAGCGGCCAATAAGGGTAGATGTCAAAAAATGGAAACGGCATTCAGACTTACACAAAATATTTACAACAAAAAATGCCTATCTAAAAACACAAAACTGAGAAATTACAACACGGTTATTAAGCCAAAATGTCTATATGCTGCAGAAACGCTCATTTTGAATAGAAAGAGGGACATCGAGGACATTGAAAAGAAGGAAAGAAAAATCATAAGTAAAATCCTAGGCCCCAAACAAATAAATAGCACAACATACCGACTTCGAGAAAACCAAGAAATCAAACAATTCACAGATATACATAGCGATATGAGAAAAAGAAGACTTAAGTTTTACGGACACATCAAACGGATGAATCCGAGTAGGCTAACTAGACAAATAGTCGAATTTTATGAAAATAGGAGTAGAGCTAAAGTAGAAATAATTAAATGGATTGCGGCAATTAAAGAGGACCTAAGATCAGCAAATATTACACAAAGTGAAATTCAGGATAGAGGTTGTTTCAGACACAAGGTTAACGTTTGGAAGGTTAGCCAAAGAGAAAAATGTAGGAAGACTGGAACAACTTGGTCTGACGAAAGCAAAAAGCTCATAGCGAAAGAATGAAATTAGTATGGGCGCAAAGGAAGGCTAACAACAACAAACGCCTCTAATTGTACTTCGCGTGGTCCACCAGGGCCCATACGTGAATAATAATAATATATATATATATATATATATATATATATATATATATATATATATATATATATATATATATATAAGCAGACAGACTTGTTTTTCACCAAAAATTCACGAACTGCAATGGTCATGTGACATGGTGCATCATGGTGAAACAAAAACCAACTTCCCGATGCGCGATTCGCTATGAAACGAAGTCCCGAAGTATAATAACTTTAATGTCGTAAAAACAAATCAACATTGTCTTTTTCGTAAATTCTGAAAAAGCAGTTTTTTCGATTTCGGAGATTCTGGGGATTTCCACGTATAGCCCTTTGGCGTCTTGTTCGAGAATCGTCCTTGAAGCCCCAAGTCTAATTACCAGTTACAATAATTTCCTGGAAAGTACAGTCTGTCTGACTGTTTTAATAATGTCCTTGCAATGTTCAAAGCGAGCATTTTCTTGGTCGTTGTTTAAGGCATGAGGAACAAATCAAGTACAGACTTTCCGTTTGTTTAAAACCTTTGTCAAAATTTCCTCAATGATATCTTTGGTCATATTTAATTCCTCAGCCTATCATTCCACAGCCGAGTTTTCATGGTACGCAATCGTTTAACATACGTTTTCTACCTTTTTTGTTTATTTTTTTGGCCGGCTTGGCTTTGAGTCGTCTTTCAAAAGATCACGACCCTCCTGGAATCCCTTGTATCACTCGAACGCATGTGTATGGGATAATCAATAATCACCATAAACTTTTTTCATAAATTCAAATGTTTCTGTGAAAGTTTTAACGACTTGAAACAAAATTTAAGCTTGTTTATTAATTTTTAATTAAATTTAATCAGCTCTTTGTTCTATCCTGTTTTTATGACGAGGTGGGAACAGGTAGATGAGCGGGGCTAGTTGATCATAGGGGCAAGTTGTGCAATCGAATTATCTCAAAAACCAAGCAACCTACAATATAAGTGTAAATGGCCAAAAGAAGGGGTTATGGGAGGGAATACATAGCGTGATTGTCAATTGCTGCCCGGTGCTCCGATAAAATAAGAGAACGCTTTGTTTTTCTTTCAGCGTAAAAAAAATATTACTGGTCATCATAATTTTTTTACTATACTCGTATAAAAATACTTAATAAGGACACGTACACGTAAATATTTAATGGTTAGTTATTTTTAACTCTTATGATATTTATAACTTAATTTTGAGCAACGCGCGGTCAATGCCTGCTCAGCTAGCCCCACTAGATATTCATTGTAGAAATCAAATTTTGTATTATTAAATTAATAACCATCAATTAAATTATAGTGATATTTGATAATTGTATTAATGATTATTATTACATTTTAGGATGCGTACATATAAAAGAAAGACCTCAAAAGGTTTAGCTACTAGTCAACAATTGAATGAGGCAGCAAAGCTGTAGAGGAGGAAAAAATGAGTGTAAATGCTGCAGCCAAACAATTTAATATGAACAGGATGACTTTAACGAGATATGTTTGTATTAATTGTGATAGAGACAAAGATGATTAATCATTTGGGATTATTTATCATCTAGCAATATTCTTGATCCCATAATAATATAATATAAGTTACTACTTTATTTTAATGTTTATTTGCGTTATAATTATTCTTAAATATATAATTTTAAATATAAAAGTTTAATAATAACCCAGTGATTCTAAAGACTTAATTTTGTCTGATTTTAATTTAATTTTTCCAGAGATATAATAACAATATGAGTATATAATAATCATAATAAATAAATATTTGTTATATTGATTATATTGATTACAATTATTTTGTATTCAGATCATTTCCGACAATAACTTTTAAACTTGTACTCGGATAGTTTTTACACTGCTAGACGTTTTGGAGAAGAGTAAATTACGAACCTAAAGAGTAAGAATCAATTACATCCGATACATACTCTTAAAGTTATGGGAGATCAAGCAAAAAGTTGCTCAACTTGCTTGATCTGATTGCAGGTTGACAATCCGTTAATCGATTCTAACGATAGCGATCTCATTTTGTAAATAGGTTATACAGCTTTCATATTATATATTGTTCCAATAGATGGCGCTAGTAGCTTTATTTAAATTTAAGAAATCCCGTTATTTTTCTGACCCACTGTGTATTTAGAAAAATCTGTGGACCAGCACTTATTTAAAGTTCTAATATAACAATATAACTCGTTAATATTTCTGTTTAAATTAGTCTAAACTTAATTAAAAAACAAACACCCTACAATGTTGAAAAATACTGTTCAATCCTGAAGTCAGTATGGTTAGTGTAAATGATAAAAAAAAAAGAAAAAACTTTAACAAGGCGACCGAATACACGAAACGACAACAAATTTTCTGGAGCCTTTTTCTGACACATCGAATCCCCGACATCCGTATAAAAAGCAGCCGAAAATAAGGTTCGGTTTGATGGGAACAGGGTTGTGGAGTACTGGAGAGACGTAAACAAAATCCAGGGCGTTAATTCAGACCGTCAATCTTACCTCCAGAGACGTCGCAGCGTAGTGTAAACGACGCCCCTTCCGGAAAAGGTCCCACTACGGACGTCAGGGCCGTTCCAGATTCCTCGTTCGAGATGACGATTTTCGAAGGCGGAACTGGAAAAAAGAGAAAACAGTTGTTAACAAATCTACGCTGGGAATATTCAGAGGAAAATAAATTAATTGGACTTAATTAATATTTGAATATTACTGTTGTGTTAAAAATTAATATTTTCTTAGGTACTAAACTTAGTTTCTATTTCCCATAGTAATTATATGGAAGAATTATAATTGTATTAAAAATCTTCTAAAATTATAATCAACTGTTCAACGGGTTTCGCTAATACTGTAGCTTCGTCGGAAAAACGAATTAAACATTAATACAATAACTATGTTTGCTCCATTTTGACAAAACAGCTTTTCATTAAATATTTATGGTTGTACAAAAGACAAGTCGCATTTTGATTAAAGCAATATAATACATATTTTGAAGAAGTTTTTTTATTTTTAAAAAGCATGGGCTTTAGTATACATAATGGGTATTTAAGTTAATAATGTTGATTTTGCTAAAAGATGGCGTTACTAATACATTTGCTAAGCCAGTTCTTTTTAGTCTTATAGGTCGATATGAAAACTTTCTATAATTTTAATTGTTTTAGTTTTTTTCTAAATTTCAACTTCGAATATAAAACTAACACGAACGATCCTTGTTGAATGAGCCATACTGAAGCACCACTTAACTCATTGCTTTGTAAATTTGGTAGATTATATCAACAATTTAGAAGTTTAATAGTAGATTTTAGCAGTTTTAGTTTGCTTTAATCAATAATAACTGCCGAATAAGTGTACTGGAATAGTCTTTTTGTGTTTTTTAGTGTAAATACATATTAATACTTCCTATATTGACAATAAAAACAATATAGAGTAAGATCCCAGGGCCCCCAGACCTACATCATTTTAGCAAAGCTGAAATTTTGAGGATTTCTAGTCTACTATGTAGTTAAGACAGTATGCGTACTTACTAGCTCGAAAGCGGAGCCCTTTCACAGGTAGCGCGAACTAAAGGTGTATAAAAGCCGTACTCATCTACGTTAAAGTAGAAAGGCTCATATTTAAATATGTTTTTAAGAATATTATTAAAAATTGATATTTATTATTGCAAGACCATTTCCGTGGGCCATTACTTCCGCCAGACGTTATAAAGATTATTTAAAAATTAGGTAAACTACGTAATTTTAGCAAGCCTACATTTGACATATATTACTCGTGGTACTATTTCAAGACTCTTTGTAAGCAGCCAGACCAATCCGATGGGCCAATTATTCTCCCAGACTCCTTAAAGTTTCCCCTGTGAGTGCGAGCGTGAGGGCATTATTCGTGCGCATTAATGCGAGTGAGAACACTACATGGCTTTATAAGTTGTTTTTTATTAAAATTTTTATTGAAAATGTTACAGTTGATAAATTATGATTAAAAAAAAATTATCTATTATGTTATCAACTATTCATCTTCATTGTCTTCGTTGCTCGAGTTTCTACTTCCCTCATCAAATTCACATTCATATTGAATATTCAATTCATCTTCACCATCATGTTCATCGTCATTTGGCTCCTCTGTAAAGATAAATAATGTAATGAGGTTGCGAATAGCTACCAACATATAAAAATAATTTAAAGTGAAAGTAAAATACCTAATTCATTTTGTAGTGAGTCGCTAACAAAACTGGACAGTTGATCACCATCAAACCAATTAAAATCATACTGACTATCTTTCAGTATCCACCCATTGTTCTCAGGACTGAGGGTGCTGGGATGCTTCTCATGAGCATTGTTCCAGATACTTTCAATATAATTTGCTCGTCGAAACTGCTGAAATAGCTCACTTTTGCAAGGTGGTAAACTGCTTGCATCAAAATTTCTCAAATTTTTCCGGTTGAATTCTTCATTTACATTGACAACTGTATATTTGTTGGCACTTGTTAACTTCTTTATTTCACATTGGGCTACAGATGAGATGGGACCTTTCATTGGCAATAAATTAATAAAAATTAATTTCATGGAATGCCATTCTTTTATTGTCATTAACAATAGAGTTGTATCTAGTATTGATCAAAATGTATCGTGTCCACAGCATGAAGAGGCTGACACGAAAATTATTCATCATGTATGCAATATAGATACTCAGAAAAGCATTGTGATCCGATGTTCTGATACTGATGTATCAGTTATAATGCTGGGTCACATGCATCGTTTGAAAGACGTTAATTCACACGTTTGGGTACTTACAGGCACCGGAAACAATCAAAGATATGTTGATTTAACCAAGATCTATGGCCATTTGGGACTGTTTGTATGTAGGAGCTCAATAGGCTTTCATGCAATAACAGGATGTGACTACAATCCTGCTTTTTTTTAATAAAGGAAAGCAAAAACAGTTCAAAATATTGCAAAGATGTCCAGAATATCAGCAAGCTTTTATTAAATTCGGTGAACTTGAATTATTCGTTGATAAAAATAAAGAACAAGATATATTTGATTCAATACAGAAATTCATCTGCGAGCTATACAATATTTCAGGAATAGTTGACGTAGATGCTACACGACTTCAACTTTTTATTAATAAATATACAGTTATCAATGTAAATGAAGAATTCAACCGGAAAAATTTGAGAAATTTTGATGCAAGCAGTTTACCACCTTGCAGAAGTGAGCTATTTCAGCAGTTTCGACGAGCAAATTATATTGCAAGTATCTGGAACAATGCTCATGAGAAGCATTCCAGCACCCTCAGTCCTGAGAACAATGGGTGGATACTGAAAGATAGTCAGTATGATTTTAATTGGTTTGATGGTGATCAACTGCCCAGTTTTGTTAGCGACTCACTACAAAATGAATTAGGTATTTTACTTTCACTTTAAATTATTTTTATATGTTGGTAGCTATTCGCAACCTCATTACATTATTTATCTTTACAGAGGAGCCAAATGACGATGAACATGATGGTGAAGATGAATTGAATATTCAATATGAATGTGAATTTGATGAGGGAAGTAGAAACTCGAGCAACGAAGACAATGAAGATGAATAGCTGATAACATAATAGATAATATTTTTTTAATCATAATTTGTCAACTGTAACATTTTCAATAAAAATTTTAATAAAAAATAACTTATAAAGCCATGTAGTGTTCTCACTCGCATTAATGCGCACGAATAATGCCCTCACGCTCGCACTCACAGGGGAAGCTTTAAGGAGACTGGGAAAATAATTGGCCCATCGGATTGGCCAGGCTGCTTACAAAGAGTCTTGTAATAGTACCATGAGTAATATATGTCAAATGTAGGCTTGCTAAAATTAAGTAGTTTACCTAATTTTAAAAAAATCTTTATAATCTCTGGCGGAAGTAATGGCCCACGGAAATGGTCTTGCAATAATAAATATCAATTTTTGATAATATTCTTAAAAACATATTTAAATATGAGCCTTTCTACTTTAACTTAGATGAGTACGGCTTTTATACACCTTTAGTTCGCGCTACCTGTGAAAGGGCCCCGCTTTCAAGCTAGTAAGTACGCATACTGTCTTAACTACATAGTAGACTAGAAATCCTTAAAATTTCAGCTTTGCTAAAATGACGTAGGTCTGGGGGCCCTGGGATCTTGGACTAATAATATCGGAAGTCAGACAAACACACATACAAATATGGGTAGTTGTGCGTCTTGTGGTTGATCCCCGACACGAAAAAATAAAAATTCCGGAGTAACTTTACTTAAGTAAGTGCTTTTAATACTAAATTTGCAAATTATTTAGAAATAAGAACGTATTTAACTCAGGTAGCGGATACTGATAGAATTTTTTTTTGGTTTTGTTTTTTTGATATTTTATTTGAATGAAATATTAAGATTATGAAGATAACAAATCGCCTGGTATGCATAGGCGTAGTCAAATTGATATTAGGTAAAATAATATAATTATAATGTTATCAAGATAGTCGTTATCTTTTTTTTTAAACTTAAAGGTGAACACTTTAACGTCTGTTCTAAAATGTTGTTTAGTTATCTCACACATTAGCTCTTAAAAATTCAGATTATTTTTTAGTTTTCGTTTGATACACATAAAACATGTTACTCTACTTATATAAAGGACCTATAAAATATAATTAACAATACACAGTGTTAATTTTTTTTAATCCTATTTTTTTCAGAAATTATTGTACTAATACATGTAAATATTACTTAAATTTTGATTTGGATTTCATGTTACTATACTAGTTTATCTTTTTCAAGGCTTCCCAAAGATCCAAATAGATGAACAAAGTCGATTAATTTTATTAAGAAGTTAGACTTTATTCCAAACCACGGAAGTTTTTTATATTCCCATCATTATATTGATGATTTTGATCGAATATCTAAAGTAAAAGTGAGATTACTACCGAATGCTGTTGCAACAAATGAAGTGAACCATTTAAAATATGTAATTTTTTTATCATTTTGATAAACATCTTTCATAGCTTATACTCTCGAAAGTTACCATTTTTTGGTTGTTGTGGAAAATGATTTTATGTCTCTCCCTTTGTTATTAACTATTTACACTACAAGAATTAATTATATTATTATTATTCACGTATGGGCCCTGGTGGACCATGCGAAGTACAATTAGAGGCCCATACTATATACTTTTGTGCCCATACTAATTTCATTCTTTCGCTATGAGCTTTTTTCTTTCGTCAGACCAAGTTCTTCCAGTCTTCCTACATTTTTCTCTCTGGCCAACCTTCCAAACGTTAACCTTGTGTGTGAAACAGCCTCTATCCTGAATTTCACTTTGTGTAATATTTGCTGATCTTAGGTCCTCTTTAATTGCAGTAATCCATTTAATTATTTCTACTTTAGCTTTACTCCTATTTTCATAAAATTCGACTATTTGTCTAGATAATCTACTCGGATTCGTCCGTTTTATGTGTTCGTAAAACTTAAGTCTTCGTTTTCTTATATCGCTATGTATATCTGTGTACTGTTTGATTTCTTAGTTTTCTCGAAGTCGGTATGTTGTGCTATTTATTTGTTTGGGGCCTAGGAGTTTTCTTTCCTGTCCTGTCTTTCCTTTCCTGTTTTCATGTCCTCGATGTCCCTCTTTCTATTCAAAATGAGCGTTTCTGCAGCATATAGACATCCTGGCTTAATAACTGTGTTGTAATGTCTCAGTTTTGTGTTTTTAGATAGGCATTTTTTGTTGTAAATATTTTGTGTAAGTCTCAATGCCGTTTCCATTTTTTGAAATCTACCCTTATTGGCCGCTTTTTCCAACCCATTTTCCATGATTATTTCACCCAAATATTTGAATTGAGGGAGTCGTCTGATGTTACCATATTTTGTTTTTAGAAATGGCGTTCTTAGTATGTCAAGAATTAATTATATTTATAAAAACGCTGTAGTAGAGGAAAAAATCGTAGTATGCATACAAATCTAATTTTGTTTAAGAAACAACAAACACTGAACAACTAAATACAGAAAGGATATATGTATTTTAATAATAAGTTTGTGAACTCCGAAAATAAGATCAACCCTAACTGAGGAGCTTCATAAACAACCAGCACATAACTGGCAAGAAATGAAACAAAAAATTATTAAAACAGCCTTAAAGTTGGCCCCTTTACAAAAACGTAGAAAATATCCGTGGTGGGATGAAGTTTGCGATCAAGCAGTATTAAGCCGAAGTAAAGCATTCAAAGATTGGAACAGTACAAAACAGCAATAAACTATAACATCTTATTGGAAGTAAGAAAAGAAATATCGAAGCTAATTAGACAAACTAAAAGAAAATATGAAAACAATCAACTTAATGAAAAAGAAAAATATTTCCAAAAAAATAACACCCGAAACTTTTACAAAACATTTAAAACTAAATTAACAGGTCATCAGCCCCATAGTCTTTGCTTTCAAAAGGAAAATGGACAATTAGCTCTAAATAACCAAGATAATTGCAAAGAACTTGCGAAATATTTTGAACAAATTCTAAACTGTCCTGAACCGTTAAAAAAATTACCAACACTAAACCCTAAACAAACGAATGAAGACGAAATAATTAGGCAAATCGAGCGGTCTAAAAATAACAAAGCTTCTGGTGAAGATGGAATCATTGCTGAACTTTTGTAATCCGCTGGTCGAGGTACAATCAAGGAAAGAACCAGAGAACTTTGGCGAACCGAACGGATTCCGGAAGATTGGAAAGATGCTCTAATCCATCCACTGCATAAGAAAGGAGATGGAACGAATGTAAACAACTACAGAGGGATATCTCTTCTCCCAGTTTGTTACAAGATTCTATCTCAATGTCTAGTAGACAGAGCACAGGGGCAGTTAAAACCTAAAATTGGTGAATATCAAGCAGGTTTTTGACCCTGCCCTGCACAGATCCTGAATCTAAAGTTGATTCTAAGACATCAAAAACTGTACAATAAAAATGTCGTTTGTACATTTGTGGATTTCAAAAAAGCATATGATTCTATTGACCGCGAATCTTTATTCCGAATCTTAAAAGAACAAAGACTAGATCTGAAAACGCTGGCAATGATTAAAGCAAAAGTTAAATTCATGGGTGACATCTCAGAGCCCTTCGAAATTAAAACTGGAGTGAGCCAACGGGTTGAACTCTCGCCACTCTTATTTAACTGCGTTCTAGAGTGACGTGAAAAAAAGTCGGCCCTGAATATTGACCAGCCCATTAAACTGGAGAGAACCAACATCAAAATTGATTGTCTGGCGTTTGCTGATGGTCTAGCAATTTTGGCTCAAGATGTATTAACGGCACAGATTAACTGCCTTCTAGAAAAAGTAATACAAGAGTGACGTAAAGAAAAGTCGGCCCTGAATATTGACTAGCCCATTAAACTGGGGAGAACCAACATCAAAATTGATTGTCTGGCGTTTGCTGATGGTCTAGCAATTTTGGCTCAAGATGTATTAACGACACAGAAACAGATTGACATCCTAAAAGAAACAGCAGAAATGGTAGGATTTCAAATTTCCTTTGAAAAGACACAATATATGACCTGCAACAATCTAAGAACGCCATTTCTAAAAACAAAATATGGTAACATCAGACGAGTCTCTCAATTCAAATATTTGGGTGAAATAATCATGGAAAATGGGTTGGAAAAAGCGGCCAGTAAGGGTAGATGTAAAAAAATGGAAACGTCATTAACACTTACACAAAATATTTACAACAAAAAATTCATATCTAAAAACACAACACTGAGACATAACAACACAGTTATTAAGCCATAATGTTTACATGGGACAGAAACGCTCATTTTGAATAGAAAGAGAGATATCGAGGACATTGAAAAGAAGGAATCCTAGGCCTCAAAACAAATAAATAGCACAACATACCTAGTTCGAGAAAACCAAGGAATCAAACAATACACAGAGGTACATAGCGATATGAGAAAAAGAAGACTTAAGAGTAGAGCTAAAGTAGAAATAATTAAATGGATTGCTGCAATTAAAGAGGACCTAAGATCAGCAAATATTACACAAAGAGTAATTCAGGATAGAGGCTGTTTCAGACACAGGGTTAACGTTTGGAAGGTTGGCCAGAGAGAAAAATGTTGGAAGACTAGAACAACTTGGTCTGACGAAAAGAAAAAAGCTCATGGCGAAAGAATGAAATTAGTATGGGCACAAAGGAAGGCTAACAACAACAAACGCCTCTAATTGTACTTCGCGTGGTCCACTAGGGCCCATACGTAAATAACAATAATAAGTTTTTGAATACTTTTTATTTCTTTTTGTCTTTTACGAATCTCTTTTTATTTCTTTTACGAATATGTAACTAATTTAATTGTACTTAATTAAAATATGAACATCAACTCTTGCAGCAGTTCCTGCAAATGATATGATTCTATTACAGGGGATTCTAATTTTTTGGCAGATATCAACACCATCAACTAATTATATTACTCCTCCTCTAAAACTATTTTAAATTAAATTTAAAATTGGGAATTAAATAGTCGTTGACATTCTCTGCTGTATCTAGTAACGTTTCATCAATTTAACACAGTAACTATAATAATACAATTGTTTATTGTTTTAAATAACTGTAAACTTTTATCAATTTCTTGTTTTTTTTTTATTCTGCCCTACGCCACTGCCAAGCCGGAAACCAGAGTCGGCCATATTAAGATACCATTCTGGCCCCACTTACAAAATGATATCTTCTTTTCTATAGCTTTATATTCCAAGGAGTGGAATACCTCACTACGCGACTAACCTTAAGCAAAATTTGTCATGCAGCGTTGCTACATTTTTAAAAAATGTTCTCCGCTGTTTGAATCAGTCATCAACATGGTACCACATAGTAAATAAATTGTAGTTTATTTCATGAAAATTATTTATTTAATGTAGGAAAAATGTAAATAAAAGCCAATAATGTATATTATATATAATGTAGCCACCCTGTATGGTTTATAATGTGGCCACCCTGTATGGTTAATACCATCAATATGATGATTCAGCAAGAAGCCGGGAATGTTGTTTTTTTTTTTTTTGATATGTCAGGTGACGATAAGGGTCGGCTGACTAAGTGAGGCGATGGGGGCTTGGATTCACTATTCAACCTGTAACGAAGTGTAGACGATTTAAATATATAATTAATCAAAATCATTTATGTTTGGTTTCTTGTTAATTATCAGTGTACTTTCTGGAGTGTTTACAATAATTTAGTACTGTGTTTTGGTGATTCAGAAGTTAATTATAATTGATGGTTGTTAGTTTTATAATAAATAAAAAAGGAAAAACACTCAAGATTCTCAGGTATCTATACATTGCAGGTTAAATATCGATGCGCTTACTAAAACAAATTTAATTTTCAAATATTTCACTGTCACTTTTTTGAAGTGAAACTTCTTAGACGGCGATTCGATAATCGATAATTGGACGAGAATTGAAAGTGAAATTTCAAGGACGCGTCACGTTTAGGCACATTTCGTTACGCGAGAGAGAAGAAAGATATAACGTAGAGAGAAGAAGAAAGAGAGCTATATATTCGGACGCCGCGGAAGTGGAGCAAAAGTGGAGCATGCTCGCGTTATAGATGTATTCGTCAGACGCTATATATGAATATGAGAAGTTTCACTTCTCTCACGTGTACGGTGCTGCACGCGCAAAATTGTTTATTATAATTAATCATTATTTTTAACAAATTAATTAAGATTTTCAAATAGTTGCAATTCAAATTTATTGTTCTCTATAATTCTATATTTCAAAAAGTTGCAGTGCAATTCAAATAGTAGTTTTTGTTGCAAATTAAAAAAAAAGTTTTATAAAATGTACTTGATGGTGACAGTAAGAATATCAGACATTTGAGTAGTTTGATTTTTTATTAATAAAGTAAACATTTTTATAAAATAATAATAAAAAATAGGCACTTGTAAATTTGCAAATTCTATTCTAAATAATGTTTTGTGATCTTACATTATGTAAGAAGTGAAAACGCCTTTAACCTCGTTGAGCGATTTTCGGTAGGGACAAAAGTTATGGGTTCGCGTCACCGACATGTTAGTGACGTGTTGCGCCAGACTGGTGATGCGCAGCGGCTTGTGTACATGTATACGCATATATAGGTAGTTTGCGTCACTGACATTTTATAGTAGTAGTAAGTGAAGTTAAATTGACTTAATCAACTTAATGAAATAGAAAAATATTTCCAAAAAAATAACACCCGAAACTTTTACAAAACATTTAAAACTAAATTAACAGGTCATTAACCCCATAGTCTTTGCTTTCAAAAGAAAAATGGAAAATTAGCTCTAAATAATCAAGACAATTGCAAAGAACTTGCGAAATATTTTGAACAAATTCTAAACTGTCCTGAGCCCTTAAACAAATTACCAACACTAAACCCTAAACAAACGAATCAAGATGAAGTAATTAGGCAAATCAAGCGGCCTAAAAATAACAAACCTTCTGGTGAAGATGAAATCATTGCTGAACTTTTGAAATCCGCTGGTCCAGGTACAATCAAGGAAAGAACCAGAGAAGTTTGGTGAACCGAACGGATTCCGGAAGATTGGAAAGATGCTCTAATTCATCCACTACACAAGAAAGGAGATAGAATGGATGTAAATAACTACGTAGGGATATCTCTTCTCCCAGTTTGTTACAAGATTCTATCTCAATGTCTACTAGACAGAGCATAGGGACAGTTAGAATCTAAAATTGGTGAATATCAAGCAGGTTAATCTAAAGTTGATCATAAGACATCAAAAACTGTACAATAAAAATCTCGTCTGTACATTTGTGGTTTCCAAAAAAGCATATGATTCAATTGACCGCGAATCATTATTCCGAATCTTAAAATAACAAGGACTAGATCTGAAAACGCTGGCAATGATTAAAGCAAAAGTTAAATTCATGGGTGACATCTCAGAGCCCTTCGAAATTAAAACTGGTGTGAGACAATGGGATGGACTCTCGCCACTCTTATTTAACTGCGTTCTAGAAAAAGTAATACAAGAGTGGCGTGACAAAAAGTCGGTCCTGAATATTGACCAGCACATTAAACTGGGGAGAACCAACATCAGAATTGATTGTCTGGCGTTTGCTGATGGTCTAGCAATTTTGGCTCCAGGTGTATTAACGGAACAGAAACAGATTGAAATCCTAAAAGAAACAGTACAAATGGTAGGACTCCAAATTTCCTTTGAAAAGACACAATATATGACCTGCAACAGACTATTTCTAAAAACAAAATATGGTAACATCAGACGAGTCTCTCAATTCAAATATTTGGGTGAAATAATCATGGAAAATGGGTTGGAAAAAGTGGCCAGTAACGGTAGATGTAAAAAAATGGAAACGGCATTAACATTTGCACAAAATATTTACAACAAAAAATGCATATCTAAAAACACAAAACTGAAACATTACAGCATATATAGGTAGTTCGCGTCACTGACATTCTGTAGTACCAGTAAGTGAAGTTAAATTGACCACTAACTATGCTTTGTTTAAATTGTGTTTTAGGTAATAATTATTTTAATTGTTTAATTGTAGAGTCACTGTGCAGTACATGAGTGAGTACTTAATATGCCAATATTTTTATGTAGAAAAATAAATAACGAAAACAAAACATTTATTTTCGAATATTCCAATATTTATGTTGAAAAATTTAATATTATTTATTTTTCTAATATTTAATCCCTGCAATACATCGAGCAATGAATATTTCATCGTGGCTTAGGAGTTATCTTACTAACGTAGTAAAACATATTTCGATAGTATTTTTCATTAGTTGTTCGATAATTCGATCAGCTAGTTGCTCGATAGCATATAAACTAAATAAATTAGAAAAAAACACAATTATTCCAAAGTTTCAAGTTTTCACTTCTGTCGGCAGTCCCCATGATTGCTTATTTTTTCTTTTTTTTAACTTTTATACTATCGACATTTTATTTATTTTTTCAAAATTCTATTTTCGTCACTGCTTTCTGTTTCTCTGCTTGCTGTTTTCACGTAATTACGTGAAAATATTGTACTGAAATTAACATTGCGGCGAATCTCTCACCGCACGACTAACGACGGTTCGTCCAGGGTACGCGACGGACGAAAGGCTAATTATCATTGTGCAAAAAACATGTTTTTATAGTTTTAAATAAGTCGAATTATGTCCCAGAAAAAAAGACGTTTTGCGGGAATGTTTAATAACCTTCTTTTATATGATGAAAACGACCGTTCAAAGCGATCGATTGTTGGTTGAAGCTTATGGTGAATATGGTCTAACGTAAAAAACGCATGAACTATGGTTTAAATGCTTCGAAAGTGGTGATTTTTGATATAAAGGGCAAGGGGCGTTCAGGACAGGCGAAAAAGTTTACAGATGCATATTTGCAAGCATTATTGAATCAAGAATCAACTTATACGTTGAAGCAATTGGCAGAAGTATTGAATGTTGCCTAATCCTCTATTTCCGAACGTCCACACGTATTGGAAAAGATCCAGAAGGAAGGAAAATGGGTTCCATATGAATTGAAAGAACGTCGTTTTATTTTGACAATCCAAAGTAAAACTATGTTGCAAAATGTGTAAAAACCTATTTGGAAGACGTTAAATGGTATTTCCCCACACGCCATATTCATCGGACTTAGCCCCTTCGAACTACAACTTATTTCAATCGATGCAGCACGGACTTGCAGAACAACCCTTACATTCTTACGAAGAAGTAACTTGATGAATGGTTGGCCTGAAAACGCCGAAATTTCTTTTGGCACAGAATCAAGTCTTTGACAGAAATATGGAAAAAAGTAATAGCTAATGATGAGCAATACTTTGATTTATTTTTTTTCTTTTATTTGGGGTTTTCGCCACTATCTAAAACTCAAAAAATATCAAAAATACCTGTTCTTATTTAAAGAAAGAATCACTAGGTAAAAACAAAAAACCAAACGGAGACAAATTTCTCAGTGATTCTTTTTTGTAACAAATTTGTCTAACGAACAAAATTTTAAAGATATAAAAATGTTATAAAAATTTTTACAAACTTTTAACGTTAACGTTTCGGAGGGTACTCTCCCCCCGTTTTCAAAACTAATCTAAAAAAGAAATTATATTAATTTGTAATATATAAAGTAACGAGTGAAAGTAAATATATTTTTTTGTATGTCAACGATACTTACATTGACAACAATAGATTTTCATGACAGTGACATACTACCAAAAAATATATATAGGTAATGTTTACTGTGTGATTGTTTATTGTACTGATTGTGTATTCAAATATTTAAATCTGTTTAATTGTATTCTTTAGAATCGGGAACCATATTGAATTTAAATTTACCGAAGGCATAGCAATACAGTTATTTTTATTTAAATTAATTATAGCGGTTTCTTTTAATCTTCTATATTTTGTTACCGATGCTTTTAATACCGTTTTGGAATTATTCCAATTGATTTTATGACCCGATTCCCATGCGTGTTGACAAATTCTAAATTTATTAAAATCGTCTTTTCTAAGAAGGTTTTTATGCTCTTTTACTCTAACATCTAACGGTCTAGATGTCTCACCTATATAGAATTTGCCACATTCGAAAAAATTTGCCACTTAGAAAGGGCGATTTTAATAAATCTAGAATTTGTCAACACGCATGAGAATCAGGTCATCAAATCAATTGGAATAATTCCAAAACGGTATTAAAAGAATCGGTAACAAAATATAGAAGAAAATATAATTAATTTAAGTAAAAATAACTGTATTGCTATGCCTTCGGTAGATTTAAATTCAATATGGTTCCCGATTCTAAAGAATACAATTAAACACATTTAAATATTTGAATACACAATCAGTACAATAAACAGTCACACAGTAAACATTACCTATATATATATATATATATATATATATATATATATATATATATATATATATATATATATATATATATTTTTTTTTTTTTTTTTTGTGGTAGTATGAAAAAAATATATTTACTTTCACTCGTTACTTTATATATTACAAATTAATATAATTTATTAACGTTATTTAGAAACGTTAACGTTAAAAGTTTGTAACATTTGCGGCGAAAAACCCAAATAAAACAAAAAAAAATTATGAACACGCCACAATCATTCAGTCATTACTTAATATTTTGATTGTTAAGGTAATTTATTTTGTTTTGGAAATAAATGCTCACATTTTACGAAAAACTCTACATTATTAACCAAGACATCTATTAGGTACATATACAACGTGTCCAGGTTAAGGAATTACCACACCCTTGAAATTATTATTTCTCGGTCGATTTTCACAAACTTTCTTTTGTTGGATAAATCACATTTTTATATCAACATATAAGTATATCACATTTTTTGCTAATATTGTAGCTAACTGCGTCAACTGTTATGACCCCCATTTTCGAGAAGTACTATCAGGGTTTTTTAAGAGAAAAACTAACAACGGATTCTTGACCAGCGCCACTTTTAAACAAAATGTATCAGTTTATATCGTTCTAAATTATTACAATAATCATTAATAATTAATAATTTTTCTAATAATTATAGACTATTTTTTAACAAAAAACAGGTCGATCTAAATTAGCATTATAAAACATAAATACTAGACATTTCTATTATTCCACGTCGTCATCGTATTGGTATTGGTTACTTAATACGATCACAAATACTAATACGATCACAAATATCGTCTCGAGTTTGGACCTTCGAAATTTAAAACTTATTTTTAATTGTCTTCCAGAGAAAAAAATCAAGAAGCGTGAGGTCCGGGGATCCCGGCGGCCAATTAATTACAGAACTGTTTCGCCCAATCCAACGATTTAATAAATTATTATTTAATCAGTTTCTTACGTTAATTGCATGATGAATGGGTGTCCCTTCAAATGGTAAGTGTAAATTGTACTAATAATTAAGAGACAACAGCATCAATTTCATTATCAAACTATTTTTGTAAAAATCTAAGAAATTTAACGGCATTCAGATTTCCATAAAAAAAATATGGCTTAATAATAATGTCATTTAAAATACCGCACCAAACCTTCACCTTAGTAGAATATTGTCTCTTACATTGTATTACTCAATGTGGGTTATCTTGAGCCCGTAATTTAATATTTTGTGATGATACGAATCTGTCGTAAATGTGGCTTCATCTGCGTATAAAATATTTTTTTGTATGTGCATGTGTTGTAATCATAAACAATATTCGATTCTTCTTTTAATGTCACGTGCTTCAAGTGTGTGAAAAAAAAATTAGTTTAAAAGATTTCCTGTTATTTTTGTTCAAGCATAACCAGATAGTGTTTTTCGGGATATTTAAAATTCTACTAGCGTCCCTAACGCTTGAGTGTTAACCAAATCTTGTATAAACCAAAATATTGGTTTATACAAGAAACTATAATATGATCGATGTTCCGTTCTGTCCGGATGTCTTCTATTAAATTCTTTTGCTGCTTCACGAAAAGTTCGCGTACCATCACCAACTAATCTTATAATTTCTACTTTAGTTGAAAGTAGAGTTTAGTTTAAGGTGGTGCTGGTCATAAAAGTTGATGCAGTTGGTTATGATATTAGCAAAACGAAACATGTGATACACTTCCTTAAAGCCGTTTTCCGAGATCTATCCAACAAAAGAAATTTTATGAAAATCGGTCCAGAAATAAAAAAAATTAAAAGGGTAGTAAGTCATTATCCTGGACATACTGTATATAAAGGCTGGTTAATAAATAATTCAATATGCTTGAAAATCTAGTTAAAACAATTTGCTTTGACCTTTTCCTCGAAACAGTAAAATGATAAAAGATTGAGAGGCCCACGTGCACATTAAATCTTGCCTTTCCTGAACCGAAAGCACCAGGAATCGAATTATTGTCACGAGCCACCTACACCATACGTTAAATTTGCATATATGAACATGACATGTCGCCATTTATGCTTGTAAGGTGGCAGATCCAGGTTGTTATAGCATTTGCATACGATTGATGGGTAATGTGTAATGGGGCTTGCAATATAACAAAGCTGGTTACAATTTCAAATCAGCTGTTTATCGTTTCCTAACTGGAGCTAGGGAGTTAATCAGTAACTATACAACAAATTTAAATATACCTCTAACCAGCGTATTTATTAGAGCAAAAATATTTTCTTCCTGAAAATTTCAACTTGAAATATATAATTGATTGTTTAATGTAGTGAATTTGAAAGGTAAATACCGGAGACTAAATAATAAAAAATATATTTGTAATAAACAAACTAATATTTATATCTACACTAGCAAAACCTGACTTTGTCCTGATAGTGTAGAGTCATTCGGGGTAACCGTGCGCAGTGCTTAAGTGTGCCCACCTCATCTATGATGGGCGAAGTAAAGGTATGGTAACGAGGAATTCGTTTATGCACGAGATCGCGATCTGGCGTTGTAGATTGGCTTGTAAAAAAATATTAAGAATTTGACGCTGCAACTATAACTTTTGCCATTGCGACAAAGCTGGTCGCAACGTACTGCAGATAGTACCCAAGGTAAGGCAATTTTTTTACGTTAGTAATTTATTCAAGTTCACTGTTCACCATAATATTTTAGGTTATGTTTGGTATGGGTAAAGTTATATGAGTATATATAAAAAATGTCGGTCTGAGGCAAGCGTACGCATTCGCACACTTACCCCCGTTGTTTTTTTTTTTATTTAGAAACAACGAATTTGTAGTAAAAAAAATTATTAATGCTGTTTATTTTATTTCAGATTTTAATCATAATGCCACGAAATTATTAAAGAGCTCCTGTTACTGAAAACTGAAAATTCTCGAGCAAAAGAACTTATAGCTAGTACAAAAAGTAAAAGAGCTGCTGCAACTGAGATCGGTATCAGTAAGTCTTGTCTACGAAAGAGACTTAAACTTGATACAACTGCTTCTTCAATGGGTCGGTGGAAGCCGGCCGGTTTAACGAAGAACAAGAAGCAGAATTTTGTGAATCATTGTGAGCAAAGGGATATTTCGGTTTAACTGTAACTGCTTTGCGACGGCTTGCTTATGATGCATACTGCAGCTAATAAAATTGAAAATCGCTTCGATTCAGCTTGCAAAATGGCGGGACGAGACTGGATAGAAAATTTTTTAAAACGCTATCGAGAATTAACCCTCTGTCAATCTACAGCAACTAGTCTAGCTCGAGCAATTGGATTTAATAAAGTTCAAGTTGAACGTTTTTATAAGAACTTGAATGTTTTATAAGAACTTGAACTTGAACATTATAGATACGGTTTGGTTTGAAGAAATACTTCTTATATATGTATTTCTTCAAACCAAACCGTATCTATAATGTTGATGAAACAGGAATGAGCACTGTTCCGAAAAAGACTCCTGAAGTTGTGTCAATAAAAGGAAAAATAGTGTCTGCAGAACGAGGCATCACAGTAATAGCCATTTGCTCCATGAGTGCTGCTAGACATTATGTTTCGCCTGCATTTATTTATCCTCGGAAAAGATCTCATGATGATTTATTAAATGGTGCACCTTCTCATCTGATACTGGTTTCGTCAACACAGATCTGTTTTTTACCTGGTTAGAACATTTTCGCTACAAGCTCCTACACTATAAGATCCAGTATTGCTGCTTCTCAAACACCACTCTTCCCGTATTAGTTTAGAGGCAGTGACATATGGTCGTGAACATAATATAATTATGTTAATATTGCCACCACATGGAAGCCATAAACTCCAACCACTGGACACAACTTTTTTCAGCTCCCTGAAAGCGGAATATTCTGCTGAATGTAGTTAGAGTGTAGTCAGAGTCAGAGTTAGAATGTAGTCAGAGTTTCCTGGAAAACCATTACCCAATTCCATGTTCCTCGATTATTCAATGAAGCTTACAAAAAAGTCGCCACATTAGGGAACGCTGAATCTGGTTTTAAAGTAAGTGGAATATACCCTTTCAACGACAGTTTATTTAGCGAGGCAGATTTTGCTCCATCGTCGGTCACAGACCAGATCGTTCCTCAAGAAGAAACAAAATGTTGTTGCTACACAGGATAAATCCTCTGAGAAAAATGATGGACAATCAGTAGTAAGAATTCAAACATCATCAGATATTGAAAGCAATCATATTGAACAGGTTGAAGAATCCATTGCTGAGTTTGATCCCACAACTGTTATGACTGTAGATCCTGTTGATGAATAATTTTCTATAGAAGCTCCATCAACATCTACAGCTAGAGTTTCAAAGAATGCAAGCTCTAATAAAGAGAATGAGCATCACCAATCTCGATCTCACCATTTCCAAAAATTAAAAAGAAAGGACTTTCCAATCGAACTGCAATAAAATCCTAGCTAGTCTTTATAAACAACAGTTAGAAGAAAAAAAATGTCTCGAAAAAGAAAAAAAAAGTTTCTTCGAACATGAAAATACTGCTTCTAACTCAAATTTTAAAAAAATATTTTTGTCCACTCTGTAAGGAACAATATATAGAATCTCCTACTGAAGAATGGATCGAATGTATTAAATACGTGGATTGTTTCATGAACAATGCACTTTTTATAAAGGGGGGTAGTTTTGTATGTGATAATTGCCAAGAAGATTCATCTTACAATTATCATCGAATTTTTTTTAAGTCCCTTTTTAGTCAACTGATTTTATGTGATTTTATATTTATAAGTTGATCTCAAATTATATATTCATCTAATCTAATAAATCTAATAAAAAAAAATGGGCATACTTTCCCCAAATACGTATACTTACCCCACACTAGTGCGCACGCTTATCGGCAATATGGATCAAGTATGTTCATTTTGAATTTCTCTAATTATTTTTTTTTCATTAAGTGCCAAAGTTTTATGTGTTATTTCTTATTTTAATTATTAGTTCAATAAATAATTTATCATATGCATGGTTTCATTTTTCTTTAATTCTTACCGTCTAATTTTGATACCACTTTGAATGTTTAAGTGCGCACACGTGACCCAAATGACTGTATATGTATTTACCTCTATATATCTAAGTGGATGGTCTGTATGTAATGTAGAATCTATAAAGCATTGTAAAAAATAGCGGAAAAACTAAAGATTAGTCATATTGATAAGATTCGATTATTTTTATATAAATTGATGATAAATTATATAATTTTTTTAATTAATAATTTACTCAAACGAACAATATTTTTAACTACTCCATTCGCTATATAATCAAACCAATTTAAAGTAAATTAAACAAATTCTAACATCTAGCGTAACGCAAGTGGACACACAATATTTTCCGTTTTCTGATTCGGTGTATTCATGTACAGAGTTTTTGGAGTTTATACTCTGGAGCAAGCAATATATAGTTGACTTTTCGAACGAACCCAGATCTTTCGATTACATGTCGAGGACTCTGTCCGGTTAAGCTACCTACCCTATACAAATTTCCTTTCACTGTTTTCTAGATCCATTGAGCAACATTGTCCATAGTACAGTAGTATTTAAAATTTAACTACTGTATGCAGGGAAAGATATAATTAAGTTGTAGAAGGTGATGCACTATAGCTTCGAAATAACACATACTATTTCAAGATACACTACCACTATTTCGAGATACATTCCTAATAATTCGCATTATAACTTCCATCAGATGGCTAGTTTAAATTTTATGGTAGTTGGATGAACTAATTTTCCTTTAAACACAGATAATTATAATAGATAATTAAAATTAAGTAGGTGGAGCATATAGTGAATGGTTATAATGGGAATATCGTAAATTATTTGAATTAGAAAACATAAGTTTGGACAGTTATTGAAAGATTGAAAGATTCTTAGACTTTTCAAAAATAACAGAACAAAAATAAAGTCACTGCAATACCATGTCCTAGTAACATTAGGGCTAGATAAAATTTTGAAATTTGTGCAGATTGAGATAGCCTATATTATTATTTGTCCTGGACAAATTCAGACTTAAGAGTCATTCAGACTCTCATCTCCAATGAGACCATTGATTTAATGAAGAAACGGCGGACAATGAAGAATACAGCAGTTTTTTTACAAGGTCGAGTACGTTGAGCTTTGCAAAACTATAAGAAAACTTATTCGAGAGGAAATGCGTCGGTTCAACGTGCAATTAGTGCAAAATATCACTAGAGCAAAACAAGGGAATAAACAAAGCAAAACAGAGACTGATAAATATAAGCCGTGTAGCACAGAAGATAATGGAAAGGTGTATGCTTGGCATTACAAAGCGGGACAGAAATACCTGCATATGGATCAGAAAACAAAGGAAGGTGTGTGACATCATTGGAAGGGTGAAATAATTGTACTGGAAGTGGGCAAGCCATATAGCGAGGCGATTCGACGACAGATGGAGCAAAGCAATCCTGGAATCGACGCTTGATCATAAAAGACCGAAAATACGATGAACAGATATGATCAAGTATGTTGGACTCGAATGGCAGATGAAAGCTCAAGATTATTCTGGTCCAATATACTTGATGATGCCATCGATCCATCGTGTTTTAGGTCTTCTTCGTGGACGATATATATATATATATATATATATATATATATATATATATATATATATATATATATATATATATAATATATATATATATATATATATATATATATATATATATATATATATATATATATATATATATATATATATATATATATATATATATATATATATATATATATATATATATATATATATATATATATATATATATATATATACATACACACGCACACACACACTTACAATGATTGTGACTGTTTCTAGGCAAGAGTGTAAAATTCGACATCAAATTACCCCTCAGTCACACCATTTAAAGGCTGGGAATAGATTTATGGATAAGCACATAACCAAGGATAGCCTGAGAGGGATGCTGAACTGGGTTGTCGGTGGTTGATGGCCGTGGTTCAAAACCCACGTTAAGCTGTAGGTCCGGTATTGTTGCTGATGCGTCTCTAACCTCAATCCTTAATATTAACATTAAATTTTGGGTAGAGATTGTTTTTACTCTGAATTAATTATTTTCTGAATTATATTATTCTGAATTAATTGATTATTAATGCAGTTTACATATTATAATCTACTATAATATATTATCCATAGTATCCTAGTTGGAGGTGGTATCCTAGTTGGGGTAGTGGGAGGAGAGTTACTATGTATATTTAACAGTGAATTCAAAAACATTATTTCATTTCTTGAGCCTAAAAATATAGAATTAATTAAACTGCCTTGAGTTAGTTCTGGTATAAGGTTATCACAATCTAAGGTTATAGATGGTAAACGAATTCCTGCTCTACATATTCGTGTTGGATACATCATTGGAAGAATATGCGAGTTTGATTTTCTCAAACCTTACGCCATTATTAATCATCAGATGTTGTCGGTATACACACTATACTGTTATCATTGTTGTAGCATTAATGATTTTACAGTCACCTATAATATTAACATAACATTTATTAATATTCTATTATTATATCATAAAAATTAATGTTCTTTTTATAAATTACCATCAAGTTATTATAATAAAAATATAATTTAATAATAAAAATCTGTGACCATAAAAATATCCACAGCAGGTATATTTATCAGAATTAGCCTTTATGAACCATTTGTCAATCATTACTTATCTAAATAAGTAATCAACGATATTTTATTTTGCACTTAATAAACAATAATTTTGACACATAGGAGCCGTTGAAAGTACTGACGTGAAAACATTTTACCATAATGGCGTCACAAACATGACAGCCAATCGCGGTATATTCGTAGGCACTTGATTTTTTTTAAATGTTAATTCAATCATAATTAAAAATAGGAAAAAACTTTTTCGCATCGATTATCAATAATATTATGATAAGTTTAAAATAAAGTAAAAGCGATATTTATTTTTCATTCAAAAACTCAATTACCATGCAATATTTTAGATATAGTGCAGATTTATACAAAAGCCTCAAAAGTTATTTTAATGCAGAGTTATTTTGTGTTTTGTTGAAAATCTTATTGATTTATGGTGTTTTTCGAGTAAAGTTAAATTTTCCTCTATTATTTAAAATTTTTGATGAAAACACAACTGAATAAGATAAATAAAATATAATTTGTCCTGAAGCTAACCTGTCTGTATACCGGTTCCCGACAGCCATATTTCCACGAATTCCGTCGCATTTATCTCTTCTAAGTCCTTTCTACGAAAGCTTCCACTGTTCCCCGGCTAAATCTGTTCAAACTTTCCGCATTTTCGTTTTAAAGTTTCATCCCAAAACAGGTCGTTTTTCAGCTTCAGCAACTATATATATAAAGTTAAATGGGGCGGAAAATATAAATTCGCGGCCCTAACTGGCTAATCGTTCGAGTGATTTTAAAATAATTTTGCGTCAGAGCTCGATTTCGCACTGTGAACCGTAAAATATTAATTGAAGTTGAATCGGCGATCGACCTTATTGAACGAACGGCGTCGCTGATGCACTTTCAGAATTAATGTTCGCTTCGTTTCTTCGTCCTGTAAAAATTTATGTTTTAAGATCAATTTTAAATTCGGTTCTATGGAAACACTTTTTTCACTTGGAACTTAAAAGAGTATAGGAAACTCTGCTAGGAAAATATTTTAATGCATCATTAAAACGAATCATTATGTGGAAAATTATCTGTGATATGTGATTTGTCGTATGACAAATCACTGTGAATTCATCGGATGGGGCGCTCCCTCAATATAAAGAATCAACGTTGTAGTTTCTTTTTAGTAAAAAAAGTAGATTAGTAAATTTTTTTTTAGTAAAACTTCGTATAAACGATATTATAATTATTGTGTAAATTTGTCGTTAATTATCTAGTAACTTTTAATTTAAAGAGCGTATTGGACTGAAATAACAATTTTATTTTGACTAAAAATTTGAATTATAAAAATTCCTATTTTTCGGGCTTTCTGTTTAGCAAAAACTGTTAATTGCATCATCAAAATTCAAATTTCAGGCCATGGAATGTTCAATGGATAGAATAGCCAAGTTGTGTAACCTTTTATGTCCCATAGAATTTCTTAAATAAGTCCCTGTCAATTTTAATTATTTTGAAATGATCGCTCGGTACTACCGTAGTCACAGGAATAGTTACAAATAACAGAAATGTAGTGCATACTGCAGGAAAGCATGAAGACATAAAATGATTCTTTATGATTAATAAATCTGCAAGTTCTCCTATAAAAGATTATTTTTCTATTTCGTGTCTAAACGTGGATCAAAAACTGAGAATTTCCTAGGCAAACGAGACAGATATGCCTTTTTTGCATAAATCAATAAATTTTAGAGCCTTTTCCAATCGGTATCATTTAAATTTTGCAACGTGGCAGCTTGCAAGACACTGAAATTGGAAACAATTTCATACATTCCAAGAAAACGGGATTTTAGTTGATTAATGATGATGTCCAATACACGATAGAATTCGTTTACTTTAAACAAACTTTTGTGATATTGGAGACGTTGATGCTCGCAAATTTCACCAAAATGACCTTTCACCTTCCTCTGATGAGTTTTAGGAAATTCAGAGATGATACTTTTCAAGTTCTTCCAGCCAAACTTGCAAACGCCTAAAGACATTTGAAAGATTAATACTAACGTGCTTTAGAGGCCGTCTCAATAGTCTCTAAAATTTTGCAATGAAAAACGAGTAACATAACAAAGTTGTTGTTTTCGACCTTCTCCTTCGGTAAAGTAGCTTCATTTCTCTCATTTGCTTTGGCATTTAATAGAATAGATTTTGTTAGTGCTTTTTGAGCTTCAGCTTCAACAGTTCAGGTTCAGCAAACCACACTTTTAAAGCCCATATAGTTGAGTTTAACTATTATTTTTTTATTTATTGGGATTTTCGGTCAGTGTAAATAAGTTTTAATTTTTTATTTGTTTATTTACGTTTCGATTCTACAACGTACCATCATCAGAATACTTCTAAAATAAAAATTACTTTTATATCAAAAAAAAATACAAACTTACATTTAAAAACCTACCAATATCAATTAAACAATTAATTTTTTGAATTTTTTATGTGGAATGATATTAGATGCAAAAATTAAAAAAAAAATATGAAAATTTATTATTTAATAATGTTATTATATATACAACTTAAATTATATAAAAAAATAATTTATATAAAATTATTTATATAAAAAAAAAACAAATAATACCATTAATTTCAGAAATGATACAGATAATTTAAGTTGTATATATAATAACATTATTAAATAATAAAGTTTCATATATTTTTTTAAATTTTTGCATCTAATATCATTCTACATAAAAAATTCAAAACAATTAGGTTATAATAAAAAACAAAAAAGGTGGAAGAATTGTTAAATATGTCAAAAGTCAAATATGTCATTTAAAAATTTTATAAAAAATTGACACATATTAAAAAATTCAAAAAATTAATTGTTTAATTGATATTGGTAGGTTTTTAAATGTAAGTTTGTATTTTTTTTTATATAAAAGTAATTTTTTAATGTTACCGAAGTTGAAGATTCCCCTTCTTTATTAGATATAAAACTTGATAATATATTCCATCTTTTAATATTATGTCCAAAAAAAATTATAAATTTGTTGTACGGTTTCAAAAAATGTTTGCATTCTTATAACCTCTTTTACTGCATCATTAACTACCAGATTTAAATTATGAGCCGCACAATTCTCGCCACGCCACTGCGTTTAGTTTAAGAGTGATGAAAGTGCTCTAAAAAGCCCCAATATATTTGATTAATGGGAAAGAACAATAACAGGTTGCTGGCATATATTATTAGAGAAACAGGAAATGACATCAACAGAAATAGTGTTAGTATACTGATACAGAAATAGCAACACTCAGAAGGATGATAATAATTTTCTGATAATAATTTTCTGTGAAAACATATATTATTGCATATAATTGATTTATTCGTCCATTAAATTCCGACCATACATTTTAATTAATTAAAATAAATCACTTAAACTTTGTTTTAGATCAGTATATTTAATAGAACATTATTTGGCTTGACTGCCGTTTCGGGGTAAGTAAATAAATATAATAAAGTAAATAAATATAATAAAGTTTATATCAAAAAGCGTCTTTTTCATAAAACTATGGTGATGCTATGGTCTAGGTGTTTAATTGGTAGTTGGATTTTTTTCTTTTTTATTAATTCTTAAAGTAGTTTTAACAATGTGAACTTAGAAACAATTTTTTGCGTTAAAAGGTAGGTCTGAAATTTTATTTGACGATTTATAAACTATTAATAGACTATACTACAATATTCCAAGGTTACTCTGCCACAAAATGTTCATTAAGTTGATGCATAATTACTATTACATAATAGTAATAATATTATTATATTTACATTTATTTCAAACATAAAACTGAAAAGTATAAAAAAATATAAAATAAAACATTATCTATTAAATAGGTAGGTAAGTTATACAAATAATATAACATGACATCAAAAATAGCCGGTCGCGTTGGTGCGGCGGTAAGAGCCCCTGCTTTGCCGAATCCGCGCTGGAGCGATAGCTGGTTCGATTCCAGCGCTCGGATGGTTATTTTTCTTTCTTTGTCCGTTTATCTTTCCTAAATGTTTGTGATTGTTTCTAGGCAAGAGTGTAAAATCCGACCATGAATTACCCCTCAGTCACGCCAGTTAAAGGCTGGGTAAGGCCGGATGCCTTCTGAGAAGTGTTCTACGTTGGTCACTCGCCAGTCGGTAGGTTTCCTGATAGACTTATGGGTAGGCACATAACCAATGGATTATAGCCCGAGAGGGGTGCTGGCCTGGGTTTGTCGGAAGCTGATGACCGTGGTTCGGAACCCACGTTAAGCTGTAGGTCCAGTCGCTAAATAGCCTTCTCAGTTGCTGATGCGCCTCTAACCCAAACACTTTACTTTTTTACTTACATCAAAAATATAAACTTAATCATTCTTTAAGTTGTACAAGTCACATGTGTAATTTATATGTTCTAGAAAAATATAATTTTCACACTTTACAGCAGTGTATTTATTTATACGATTTTTCTTCCGACTACAAATGTAGCATCTATTACTGGTACCAGTGGACTCTATTTTGGATTTCTTATTAGTCCATTCTTCATTATTACTCGATTTCTGTTGCAGTGACCATTTCTCCAATACCTTTTTGTAGGTCTTTAAATAAACATGAAATTTTGGATCCATTTTTTACTTTTGTATGGTCTGTTGTCAGTTCCAATACCAATTTATGGTATTCCAATGTTGTTGTTATGGGGTTCCAATTTATTGATGGCGGCTATATTTAATATCGCATAAACGGTTCATGATTCTGAAAAAAGAATATGTAGCACAAAGTTTGTCGACACCATATTTTCTTGGATCTATGGATGTATTATGCTATATGCTAGAGAATTCAAGAACATTTCTTCCTTTTTTAGGTACATAAGACGAAAAAGTTATATCCTCTTGAAAAACAAATTTTGATGATAATACTTCTCGATTGCGCACTGCAACTTTGCTTAGCTTATTAGCTTAGCAACTTATTAACTTAACTTGATTGCTTAGCACTACTAAGCTACGCGGAAGTTGTTTATTTTTGCTTACAGTCCCGACAAAGGTGAGCCGGTGATTTTTTATTAGATCGAAGTTTTTGGCAGGTAAACCAGTTGTTGCCGGTAATATTTCTTACATTGCCACCCATTATTACACATAGTCTTTTTACCACACTATTGTCGACTATATAAAGTCAAGCAGGTTGCACTACTAAGTAGATTTCTAAATTGGCAGTATAAAACATTTTGGTATCTACAAGGGCTAGGATATTTATGCCACGTTTCGATGGCTTGCTTGGGATATACTGACGAAATGGATATTTACTTTTGAATGCTGATAACATTTCGTCAACTGTCACATATTGACCAAAGGAATAATTTTTTTCGACAGTGGGCAACGAAGTTCTCAACAATCTCTCTTATATGCGTAAGCTTATTATAAGCTTTTCTTACATGTCGCGTGTCTTTGTCATCAAAGAGCACATATTTTATAAAGAAATAAAACTTATTTTGCGACATTGCTATTCGAAAAAGTTCAATGTCAGATCCGTCAGAAGCCCAAAGATTTTCTGTATTTAGTCAGTTATTGCTATAAAATCCTGCCATGTATAATAAACCAATAAATGCTTTTATTTCAGATAAATCTGTTATCCTGCAGTCTCTTTCTCAGCTATATGAAGTATTTTTGCTGGAAATATACTTATTAGTATTACTGACAATTATATTTAGCATCTCATTATCAAGACAAAGACTGCATTCCTTACAGCTCCCTTTACCCCGGACAAATGACTGACAATATTATGGAAACGAGTTCTTCCACATTGTACCATTTTTTCCGAGTACCCTATTTGCACTTAGCAGTGTAATATCTTCATCATCTTCACTTATGCGGAGACTATGATCATAGAGATCATAGTCTCCGCAGTTTACTGTCCGCCTAGACATGCTCTGAAAAAACAACAATATTTAGACTTTCTAAATAGTCACGGATATAGGTTTATCATTGGAGGTGATATCAATGCCAAACACGTTCAGTGGGGATCCAGGTTAACCAATACAAAAGGAAAAGAACTACTACAAGCAATTAACCAACTAAAATGTGAAACAATGTCAACTGGTAAGCCAACATATTGGCCTACAGACCCCAATAAAATACCAGATCTACTTGATTTTTTCATAACTAGAAATGTGTCTGTAAGCTATATGCATGTGGACGAGGCATGGGATATGAACTCTGATCACTCTCCCATTCTTCTGATCTTAAGTGATAGCATCATACAGAAGGAAACTCCTCCTATATTGACAAATCGACTGACTGACTGGCAGAGTTTTAAACTTCAACTTGAAGAAACGGTAGACTTGAGAGTCCACTTAAGAAATGAAGAACAACTCGACAATGAAGCGGAAACATTTTTAAACGTTATCCAAAGGGCTGCATGGGATAACACACCTAATATTACTCCTAGAACCAAAGGCAATAACTACCCCAGAGAAATAAAAGAACTCATAACCGAAAAAAGAAGGCTTAGAAGAATATGGCATCAATCTAGATCGCCAGCAGATAAAACTAGATTAAATATTGCAACAAAGCAACTGAAAAGGGATATACAAAAAAATAAAAATTATACTATAAGTAACTACCTAAGTGAACTGTCAAATGACAGTAAAACTGACTATTCACTATGGAAAGCTACCAAAACACTAAAAAGACCAATCCTGCAGAATCCACCAATTAAAAATGCAGATGGAACATGGGCAAAAAGCAATTTACAAAAAGCTAACAGATATTCTGAATATTTAGAAGGGACTTTCGAGCCAAATGAAGGTGAAAACATACTTGACTGGGAAAATCTTGCCCAAGAAGAAAGTGACATAAGACCTGTTACCCCAAAAGAAATTGCATGAGAAATTGAAGAAAACATCAACACAAAAAAAGCCCCAGGGTTTGACTTAATCACGGGAGAAGTCATGAAACAGCTTCCTCGTAAAGCTATAGTAAAACTTACATATCTTATAAATGCATCTTTTAGATTAAAGTATGTACCTAAGATATGGAAAGTAGCAGAAATGATAATGATCCCAAAACCCGGAAAACCACCGAATGAAGTTTCATCTTACAGGCCAATCTCCTTGCTACCTGTTATTTCAAAACTGTTTGAAAAAATATTCCTTAAAAGATTGAAGCCAATCATTGAAGATAAAAACATAATTCCAGACCATCAGTTTGGATTTAGAGAAAGCCACTCAACTATAGACCAGGTCCATAGGATAACAAATATAATTGAAAAGTCACTGGAAGAAAAAAAAAATTGTTCTACCGTATTTCTCGATGTGGCCCAAGCCTTCGATAAAGTGTGGCATGAGGGCCTCAGCTACAAATTAAACAAGCTTTTGCCTAAACAGTTTGCGCAATTATTAAAGTCTTATATCTCAGATAGATATTTCAGAGTTAAACAGGAAGATGCATACTCTGAACTAAAAAATATTAAAGCAGGAGTACCGCAAGGTAGTGTATTGGGACCAGTCCTTTAAGAGCCATTCTGTGAAATTACCGATTCTCCAATGATTGCCCAATAAGTCTATAGTAATGCGTGCTGTGTGGCAAGTTCTTGTTGCAAATATACTTCGTCCGCATCAATTTCATCAATTTCCGGAAAGCTAAAATCGGATAACATGACACGATAGCGTTTACCATTCACAGTGACGGTCCGTCCTTCGGCGTTCTTGATAATTCGTCCATACCCTAATCCACACCAAACAGTAATTCATTCGACAATTTTGATTACACAAGGGAACAGCAATTTTGTTGACTTGGATCTGTGACTTGTTTTTGACTAATTTTTCATCTCTGAATTCAAAAATATTCACAGTTTTTCTCTATCACGTCAAGTTCTTAAGCTGCAGCATACCCCTCATTTTATCTTAAAAGTGTACATACGAAAGGAAATAAGGTGAGATCTGACCAAATAGATTAGAATATTTTATTCATACAGAGGTTAACATATTATTAAAAGTTAAATTGTGTTTATACAAAAAATAAATAAAAGATATTATGGTAAAAATTTCTTCTTACAGCTTTTCCTGGAGTGTTCAGTTTGTGGACATTCTCGCTTGATGCTCCAACAGTAGTCAGCCATCATAGTGACATCCCATCTACCTTGATGCCGCACTTCCATAACCTTTAGATCTTGGTGGAATCGCTCGCACTGTTCATTACTAACAACACCAAGATTTTCTGGGAAGTTAGCAAGATGACTATGTAAGAAATGCAGTTTGATACTCATGTTGCAACCAAGCTTTTTAAAGCTCTCCAAGAGTTGTTAAACAATTTCGATATAATTCGGGGCTCGTGTATTTCCAAGAAAGTCTTTAACAATATTTTTAAAAGCCAACCAAGCATTCCTTTCAAGTTCGGTCATTTTTCAGTGAAATTTTCATCTTTAACGAGTTGCCGAATCTGTGGATCATCAAACACGCCAGCCTTTATCTTTTCATACGGCAGGCTAAGGAATGCCGAAATGATATACTTAAAGCAGTCTCCTTCAATTGACAAAGCGTTAGCAAATTGTTTCATGGGACCTAGTTTTATATGCAAAGGCGGAAATACAATGTTTTTTCTATCGACAAGTGACTGATTTAAAATGTTTGGATTACCTGGTCTTAGGTCAGATCTTGGCGGCCAGTTCGCTTGCACCCAATGCTTCTCACGAGCTCTGCCGTCCCACATGCGCAAAAGACAGGGATACTTGGTATATCCGCGTTGCTGGCCAAGAAGAAAACAGACCATTTTAAGGTCAACACAGATGATCCATTGGTGCATGTTATATTGGAACAAGTCAGTGACTTTCTTTATGTCGCCGTATTCTTCACGCAAAGAAACTGAATGACCTATTGGGACTGAACCGTATAAATTTCCATTATGTAGGAGAACACACTTCAAGCTACGCTTTGAGCTATCTATAAACAATCGCCATTCAGTTGCGTTATAGTTAGAAATGGCCAATTCTTTCATTAAATCTTCTACGTTCTGGCAATATTCAAATCCGTCATTATTTCTGAAGTACTGCCTAAATTCACTTTCTCTGGATCGATAGTAACTGACTTTAGCTCCTTTGTCAAGCAAATTTTTTTCGTGCAGTCATGATGCTAATAATTCCGATGCTTTTTTGGATAGTTCCAAATCTCGTGCTAAATCGTTTAATTTATGTTGATTGAATCCTTTACGAACAGAATCATTGGAAACTTTGAATTCTTCGTCGGTGGAGTCACTTCGATCTTCACTTGATACATATTCTTGTATTTCTAAAGAAGGTAATTCTTGAAAAACTGGCACTGGAATTTCAGCTGAATGAGACACAGGGCGTATAGCTGACGGTAAACTAGGGTACTCAATTTTATGTTTGTTTTTCTTGTTGAATCCTGATGTTTTCACTATGCAAAAGTAGCAATCACTTACACAAAAGTAGCAAACCATTGGTATACCAAACGAAAGTTTATTACGTGTTCTCTTCGTCCACATTAGTAAACTCTCTACACACTGCTTGCACACTTTATGAGGGACCCATGATTTATCTTGGTCGCGTATTTTCACTTTAAAATAAGCAAAATAGGCTTGCCTGACAAATGTACTAATATTAGTCCATTGAATGGGGATGGTAAAACTGCCACATATATAACAAAATGAATCAGGGTTGTTTAAGCACTTACGACGAGAACTACCAGAGGCACACATAACGAAAATCTATAGTTGTGTATGTATACTTTGACTTCACTATATCAGAGCGACACAGACCCGCGTACTTTAGCATCTCATGGTTACCAGTACCATGATATCCCATGGTACTGGTAACTGACCGAACTAGTTTTGGATGACGCAACGTCACTCACGCCCCCACTCCTAGGTCGAAGAAGTTTCGCCGGTAGGAGAGCAGTAGTGACTTCTGTAATTCACCAAGCTTAGTCGGATGCGCAACAATTGTAGAGAAAAAACTTGACGTGATAGAAAAAAAACTAAATAAAGTTTTGGAATTAGCATGTCAGTTTACGTATAAAACAGCTTAAATATCGAACTCAACAGAAATTATTTTTCAAATTGTTGCCCAGTGTTAGTGACGTAGCCGTTTAACCAAAAATGAGCCTCATCGGTGAAGACGAAAATCCGGATCGTTTTCCATTGCTTCCAACGCCCAATCTGCGAACTCCTCACGTAATCGATGGTCTTAAGTTCTTGTGCCAATACAATCTTGTATGGGCGTAGACTGATCCAAATACAAAATATGCCAGATGGTCATTCTGGATAAGCCCAACTCTTGAGAACGGCCCGAAAAAGACACATTATTGTTCTCGGCAATACTTTCACGAACAGCCGCGCTATTTATTTCACTACGGCTACTACGAAGTCGTGACGATGGCTTTTGGTCATGACTAAATTCACGTTCAAACTTATGAATTATAACGCGGATGATTTGATAAGAAGGAGCAGAATGACGACCATGTTTTGAACGAAATATTCTTTGAGTAGCAACAAAACTTATCGAATTTTGATAAAATGTTTGGGCAATTTCCAACCGTTGTAGCAACGAAAACTTGTTCATGGTGAAACAGCAAATCTTACTGAAAACAACTGTCAGCAAATGTCAAGAATTAGATATCAAATATGGCCGCCGTTAACTGACAGAATCCTGTCTTCCTTAATAATATAAAATTCATGAAGCATTATGGTTTTTGGTTCTTAGGTATATGTAATAACACGCCATAAACAAAAGCGCCTGTTTGTCAATGGGTCTAATGGGAGACCAACGCAGCATCATTAATTCTAACCCACCCAAAAAGTGGAAATTAAACGAAACTGTCCAGAACCAATGATTTAATAGAAACAAATTGACGGTAAATTACATTTTAACGATGCTGATAATTATTTTCGAAGCGCAATCAATAAAATTGTTAATAGGCAAACGGAAATATCAAAATCACAAACATCAAATTCAGGAAACTAACTTTCATTCAAACATTTATAACTTTCTGTCAGATACAATGTGCAAAAATAACTAAAATCGTGAAATTTACATGATATGCCCTGAATAGAAATGCCAACTATACTCGTTCTTTTGTCATCTTTAAGTTGCTATGCAATTTCGATAGTGATCAATTCTTAACATGATGTTTCAATGAGACCTGCAAGATTTCAAATACACGCTCTTTGTCGTCTGTCAAATCGTGTGAAGTATATATTTGTCAGTATTTATATTGATTATTAAAATTCTCCTATATTGTAGCCCAAAACAACACAAACATACAAACAAAGCCCAAAACCATGTAACAAAGCCCAAAACATGTAACAAAGTCCAGAACCATGAAAGCAGATTGCGTTTGTAGTTTATAGTTTTTTTTTTTGATTTAAATATATATATTATATATATATATATTATAAATATATATATATATATATATATATATATATATATATATATATATATATATATATATATATATATATATATATATATATATATATATATATTTAGTATTAAAAAGGAATATCTATGTGATACCATTGGTGCCAATATGGGACATACGGTTTTATGCATTCCCCGTATGACTGTTTTGTGTGTGTTTGTTTGTGAGTTTGTGTTTGTTGTATGTGTTGTTTTGTGTGTGTTTTTATTCCAATTGAGCATATGTGGCATTAGGTAAACTCCAATGCTAGAGCAGAAAACATTTCTTCGACCTTAAGTGTAAATAGTGCAATATTAATTAAGAAGAAATGTCTGAATGATTGTGGCGTGTTCATATATTTTTTCTCCTTTATTTGGATTTTTTATATTTTTGATATTTTTTGAGTTTTAGACAGTGGCGAAAAACCCAAATAAAGGAGAAAAAAAAATAATTAAGAAGGTTATAGATAGTATTCCCAAAGAAAGTTTTCTGTCTGTTATTTACTAATAATATAGAACCACTTATTATTCATGTAGATCAAAGTAACGGTGAGAGCGAAATCGAATTAAATGTATAATTAAATTTAAGTTATAATTTTTATTGTACTAATAGATACATTTATATATTTATTACTTTTTATTGATTAATAAATTCAAAATACACAAACGAATAAACAATATTTTAGTCATACATGGTAATAATAATAAAAATAGTAATACAAAAAATGGAAAAATATGCCTCCCTTTGACACACCCTCATGATCTTGACCATCATGAAGTCGACAAGAGTGCGTCGAATGCCTCGTTCACATGGGGAGGTCTTTTTTCGGAGACTGAACGTTTTATGTGTGCAATGCAGAATCAAGCTATGCACACTAAGAACTACCAAAGATATATCATTAAGGATGCACAGGTATCAAATGACACGTGTAGAAAATGCCACGAAAAGTCTGAGACAATCCAATATATTGTAGCAGTATGTGGTAAACTCTCCCCGACGAACTATCTTCACCGTCATAATCAATCGTAATAATCTTATAAGAGAGCGCATTCCCTATTATAACTACACGCCGGAGGCGGTACTAGATTCAATCGATTTCAGGTTATATTACTACCGAACAATAATAACCGACAAAACCGTGCACTGCAATAGGGCAGATATTATATTGCTCGACAAAAAGAATAAAACAGCATTCCTAATCGACATAGCTGTTCCAAACACACACAACATTCAAAAGACGGCTGGACAAAAAGTACAAAAATATACAGACCTGAAGTTAGAAATAAAACGGATATAGAACTTAAACCAGGTCCATATTGTGCCATTGGTAATGTCAACAACTGGGATTATACTAAAGAACCTGTAAAATAACATAAAATTTCTGGGACTAGAAGAAAGTCTGTTTAAAATAATGCAGAGGGCGGTAATCCTTGATACCATTCGCATCGTCTGAAAATTTTTGGAGGATTGAAGTTATTTTGGCTACGGCCCGCACTTTATTTAAAATCCATCTTAGCTGGGAAAAAAGATAGTAACGAACATAATAATAATAATTGAATCATAATTTAACAATATTTTATTTTTCCAAAATTATTCAGAACTTAAACCATTCCGACTCTGGCGCTTTTTAAGAAACTAGGAATATTTTTATTGAGGTTTAAAAAGTGTTATACCGAACATAGATTCACCGAGGAAACACATGATTCAATTTAATAGCTACAAAACCAATATACAAAAAGGGGAAATCAGATGAAGAAAAAAATTACAGACCTATAGCGTTACTAAACAACGTTAATAAAATATTAGAGAAGGCATTTTATAAAAGATTGATAGGATTTTTAGAAAAGTACTATATAATTAGTGATAACCAAAAATGGCTTCAGAAAAGAAAAATCAACAACTTGGGCAATTTTTCAGGCAATCACGTACATATCCAATTCGTTAAATGCTAAAAGAACCACGATGACAATGTGCATTGATTTGTCTAAAGCTTTTGATAGTGTTGACCATGAAGTACTGTATACCAAATTGAGAAACTATGGCATAAGAAGCAATGCTTTAAAACTGATTAAATCGTATTTGAAAAATCGTACCCAACAGGTATTAATAAGGGATATTGATGGCAGGGCCTTTCTCTCAGAGAGAGTACATGTTACCAAGGGAGTTCCGCAGGGTTCGGTTTTGGGTCCATTGTAGTTTGTACTATATATTAATGATATCACTAATGTGTTGAGTGAACAAACAGTTATGTATGCAGATGATCTGAATGGGATCTGAACGGGCAAATGTATATAGGACGTGCGAGGTTCTTGATCAGTATTTTTCTGCTCACGATCTCATTTTAAATGCATCAAAAACACAGTGAATTCTTTTTGAAAATCGCAAAAGTAATGACCTCAATTTTGTTTACAACAGTGTATTTAAAACGACAGAATGAGCCTCAGTACTTGGATTAGTGATTGACCGGAGATTGAATTGGAGGGCCCATATTGAAAAACTTTTTTAGATATATCAAGATATGCATATGCCTTGAGAGTAATTTCCAAAAATGTAGGGATAGCAGCAATTTCGGCGTATTACGCATTCGTTCGGTCTAGGATAGGATACGGATTGATTTTTTGGGGAAACTCACCTGATATGCATAGAATATTTCAGCTTTAGAAAAGATGTATTCGAGTAATTTTTAAATTGAGTTATAATGATAGTTGTAGGGATATCTTTGTTAAAAAAAGGATTTTCACTTTGGTAAGCATGTATATTCATGATTCTTTTATGTTTGTATATAACAACAAAGAATTTTTTGAGTCATTCCAAAATAAACTTGAGTATGCGACACGACATAAATCCGATCTTTTACCATCAAGATATAATTTTAGTTATATTCAAAAAAATGTTAACTTTATGATTATAAAAATATACAAGAGTTTTCCTCTAAATTTTCGGTTAAAGTCCAAAATTGCAGCAAATAAAAGTCTAAAGAAATACTTGTTTAAAAAAGCGTATTGCCCATTAAATTATTTTTTTGGTGATATGGACAGATTTAATATAGCTAAATAAAACATTTGTATATTTTATATTAGAATAGTATTCATTATTAGTGGAAAAATGTTATTGATTGAGTTTATTTTCTTTTTTGTTATTTTTTTTAAGAATTTTTTATTATGTTTATCATATTTATTATTTTAGGTTCACAATGTTCCGTGCCAATATGGCAGTTACAAATGTACATTTAATTGGGACAAATAATTCTTTATCTGTCTATCTATCTATCTAATACCCTGCTTTGCTTTGTTTTGTTTATGCTGCGAAATGAAAGAATAGGAAGAAAAAAAGATGTTTTTTCACAAATAATCGTTTTTTTTGTTAAGCTAGCGGATGGACTATATTTTTTGTTTGTCTGTTTTCTGCATAAACAAAAAGATCAGCGAATTGGAAATTAAAGTCGTTTGAACTCGAACCCCATGTCAGTCAGAACGGGTGGTATTAGGGGAAGTAGTACGTCTTCATTTTTCGAGAGATACTGAAATGAACCTATGTTTGCGCCGATGTCCTCTGATGGTACAATCGCATCGCGAAAAAGAGTCAGATATATTTCTTGTACTTTCGAAAATAATGTGTATACTATATTTTGACACAGACTCTGTATATATATTTGTCGATGTCGACAAATTTTTCGAACGCCAACACCTTCGCAATTACTAACTTCAAGCCATTTGATGCGATACACCTCTTGACGTGATCGCGCTATAATTGAGGCAGTTTTCACTCACTGCCATTCGCTTTTAATGGCGCTTGTTATTTTTCCTTCATTTCTAACACGCAACGCGTTTCCCCTCCATGCCATATTGTTTCCTTGAAGTCTGATTTTTTTCTTTCCAGTACATATTCGTTCCCGTTATGAATGTTTTATTGTGTTTTCCTTTTGTCCTCCTGATAGAATTTTATGATTCTGTTGTTGCGTGCCAAGGATGAGTGGCAAAATTTTAACCTTGCTGTGTTAAAGGACCCAATAAATGTATTTTCTTTTTAGTCATTATAGAATTTTCTTTCCCCATTAGATAATTAATTTTTCTATGATGTGATGAGATATAAGAGTAAGATGAATTATTGATGCTTATCGATATGAATAATGGAATAGACCTAAAAATGCCAGAAGATAAACCAGCATAGTAAAAATAAAATATGCCATCTAACATTTGAATAATTTTTTTATTGAACGTCTCAAAAGAAACGAAAATATTACACAGGCCTACAAGAACATTTTTTTTAGGATATTATAACTGATTATGGCTTTTTTTTTCTCATTATTTGGGTTTTTCGCCACGATCTAAAACTCAAAAAGTATTTAAAATATCTGATCTTATGTAAATAAAGAATCACTGAGTAAAAACAACAAACCAAAAAACAAATAAAGAAAAAATATATGAACACGCTACAATCATTCAAACATAACTTTGATTTTAGTTATATTAGAGACGCTAAATCTAAATAGGAAATCAGGTCTTCTCGATCTGCTCTACTTTTTTGGATACATCCACATTATCTATCAATGTGTTTTTTTTTAATTCAATACATTTAAGTATGGGCGTAGACCCACCAAATGCACACCAAAGATCCTTGCTTCTTATGCCTCTGGGATAGCAGAGACAAATACGCCACTGGGTTAGTAAAGAGAGAAAACATGGATGAAAATAGACGATTATAGAAGAAAAAAAAACAGAAGAAGGAGCAATAAGTAAATATATGGAAAGAGTCAGGAATCAAATAAAAACCAGTTACAGAACTTTCATTAACATGCACATTGTGCCACTACTAGTCTACGCATTTGGTGTTATAAGCTGAACTAATACGGATATCAATATTCAAAGAAAAACTAGTAAATGACTAACAAATTAAAGATATCATCGCCTGCATTCTGCGGTAAAAAAGTTAACTTTGCCACGCTTAGTGGAAGAGCGTGGCTTCATAGATATTACATATATATTTAGTCGGCAAAAAAATACCCGAAAAATATATTTCAAATAAAAAGCCAATACATCACTGTTCTATAGCACCAAAAAATGTTTCCCCGCTATAATAAACATGCATGAAGAAATGACCGACTGAAATTAAATTCACATAAAATGGAAAAATAGTTGAAGAAACAGGATTACTTTACAGATACTCCACAATTATCGGTCCGGGCAAAGCAATTTGACTAAGTCGTTCATGAAGAAAGAAGTCTAGTAATATGTTGAGCCCTGTTGTGAGTAATCTGTAGTTGATGTTAGAAGAAAGTTCACATGAACGGAAGTCACCTCTCAGACGTTATCTTGGTAAAAAAAAAACATTTTTTAACAAAGTTTTTTTAATCCCTTATATTTATATGCTCTATTTCAAAATTAAATGAACAAACCAAGATTTATATTTAAATTCACACTGCATTTAAAACTTGTATGTATTATTATTGTTTTAATACACAGTGCCCTCTTCAAATACCCACTGTAATAAAACAACATCGAGAAAAGTAGTTACACCCGTAAATTGTTTATTGACCTAGTAATAGTAAAAATGATGATACTGGAGAAATCTATTTTTTCAATATCTAGAAGCGCAATATAAATTTAACGACAGTGAATTATTCAATTTTCTCTGGTCATTTAGCAAAATACCCAAATACCCAAATATTTTCTCTTATAGTTCCGACACTCTCTAAGATATTTAGTTTTTCGAGGTGTAACTTCTTAGGCGGCGATTCGATAATTGGACGAGAATTTAGAGTGAAATTTCAAGGACGCATCAAGTTTAGGTACATTTCTTTACACGAGAGAAGAAAGAAAAACAACGCAGAGAGAAGGAGGATAGCTATACATTCCAACGACAGGGAAGTGGAGCAAAAGAGAGCAACGTATACACAACGATACTAAGCGATAGAATAAGATAGTTTCGCGCATGCGTGCGTTGTAGATGTACCCGTCAGACGTTATATGAACAACTGAGGTACCTCGCGTTGTGTTATTAATATTTATCATTGTGTTTTGTGATTATTTGAAAAGTTTCACTTCTATCACGTGTACGGTGCTGCACGCGCTTTAAGGTAAAACTTCTTTAGACGCATTTTTGCAGAGGAGTGAACGTAAGTGAGCCGTCCCGCTCCGGTCAGTGTGGCTGAATCGGGTTTATTCGGCTCCACTTGACATCAGCTACGTTTCGCATGTAAATAGTGTAGTATTTAAATATAATATAATATCATTTAAAGTGCTTACAATTTGCGCTGCATTTAACGTCAATTTTAAATCCAATCAGATCAAAATTCAACAATATATATATATATATATATATATATATATATATATATATATATATATATATATATATATATATATATATATATATATATATATATATAATATTACTTCACAGGTACAGAGATAAGAATAAATAATAATATATAACAATATTAATATAACATTGTTGTTGATTCACCGAAGAATTAATCCATTATATAACATAAATGTAATTATATATATATATATATATATATATATATATATATATATATATATATATATATATATATATATATATATATATACCAGGTGTCCCATTAAGGATGGATCGCGGCCGTATCTTGAAAACTATTTATCCCACAGCTTTGGGGAAAAAAAAATTGTACTAAAAATGATCATGAGAAATTCACCAAAAATATTTTTAAGCTTCAAAAACGACCGCAAGAGGGCGTGACGAGCTAAACATTTTTAAAAATTATTTTTTTGTGTATTCAAGTGTTAACCGAGTAAGAAAAATTCTCAGTTATAATTAGCAAACTGTCTCCTACAACTTTGTTTTATGACATTTTGTCGTAACTTCCCGCATAAAGAAGTGGGGGGGAGTTTTGCCTATTTAGATAAAAAGTCGTCTAATGTCCGTTTGCCTAAACCGATTTTCCTCAATTTGGATTCATTTAAAAGGCAATTGCTGGGACAACCAGATAATCTGGGAGATAAATTATTTAGTTTATAAATGAAACCGCGAGGTGGCGTTACATTCAACAATAGTTTTTTGAAGTTTTGTTCAGTTTTTTCAAATGGAATAGTACAGCTTCTACTACATGGCAAGAAACGTAATTTAAAGAGGAAACATCTAGTGCAAACCCGAAATCGATATCTCTGACATGTCAACAGATATTTCGATTTTTCTGAAAAAATCAGTTATTATTTCACTACTACCTGTATTAATTTAAAAAATATTAACCTAATGTTTGCCTTCCTTCACACTTTACGTAGGCTTAGGACTGGTCCAAATTCTTCGTGCCGTATTAATTTGGAGCGTGTTTAAAGGCCAACGGGCCAATAACGAAGATAATAATAATAACAACAGTCAAATAAAATTAACAGCACAACACTCTAATAAGTAATAGAATCTGAACTTTAACGCCTTTCTAAATGTTCAAAATGCCTTCCATCCTTAGAAATGCAAATATTTATTTTTCGACGAGTACTAAAAACGGCAGCTTCAATTTCCGCTCTTGAAATGCTGGTTATTGAATTTTGAATTCTTTCGATCATGTTTTCTCGTGTGGTAGGACGAGTTTGAAAAACAAGGTCTTTTAGTCTCCCCCACAAGTAAAAATCGAGGACTGTCAAATCCGGTGAGCGCGCCGACCACGAAAATAAACTACCCCCTCCTATCCAAGGATTTGGAAACAAGCATCCAAGAAGTTTCGAACCACCTGCGAGAAGTGGGCAGGGCATCCATCATGCTGGTACCACATTTGTCTTCTTGTTTCCAACGAAACATCTTCCATTAGTTCTGGCAGTCCATTTTGTAAAAAATTTAAATATGTTTCACTATTCAAATGTCCATTAAAAATAAAGGGACCAATAATTTTGTCTCCCAAAACACCACACCATACGTTCACACTCCATCTATTTTGGTGGTTGATTTCTAACATCCAGTGTGGATTAGCAACTGCCCAGTAGTGCATATTATGTAAGTTAACGCCTCCATCACTGCTAAAAGTAGCTTCATCAGTTCATAGTATGCGTTTTAAGAATTGTTTATTTCCACCACATATATTTTTTAACCAGTGACAATAGTCTAACCGTCTGTCGAAATCGTTATCCAAAAGGGCTTGGTGTAAGACAACATGATAGGGGTGAAGCTTGTTATATCTTAAGATTCGACGAACGGATGTCTTGCTAACACCTAATTCTTCAGATATTTCTCTGATGCATAAATGAAGGTTGGTTTCAACATAAGCCAGAACATTTACGACATTATCTCCATTACGAATCGAACGTAACCTGGTGCGGACTGGATCTGGATGCACAATTCCTGTTTCTCGTAAGTGTCTTGCTAGACGTGTAAACACCTTCGAATAATGCCTTCTTTCGGGCTATTGACTTGGAAAAAAAACATTGGAAATACACCGCCAACATGTCATAGGCCTCGTTATTCGTAAAAGGCATTGTTAGATATTATTATAATAATTATTAATAATCAATAAATGCAATGTTGAAAATGTAATGCATTTCAAAACTAACAAGTTAATTTGACTGTTTTTGTTTGTTTCCATGGTTCCCTTCTTACACTCTTTGTGTAATGTACCTAAGGATTGCATGCGTTTATTTGGAAACCCGAAAACGCATAATTTCATTCATACATTCATTTAGTTTAAAAGAAAGAGTAGGTATATTTATTAATGACTTATGTAATTAAATTAGAAAATATTATCAAGGTCAGGATTAGAACATTTATGATGATTGATACTGAATAGATAATTTTATTTTAATGAAATTTTTTTTTTATTTAATTAATTAATAATAATTTTTAACTTAATATTACGGTAAAAACTAAAACTAACTGATTTTTTTCAGAAAAATCGAAATATCTCTTGACATGTCAGAGATATCGAGTTTGGGTTTTCACAGGACGATGCCTCTTTAAATTGCCTTTCTTGCTATGTAGTAAAAGCTGTACCATTCCCTTTGAAAAAACTGAAAAAAACTTAAAAAAAACTATTGTTGAATGTAACGCCACCTCGCGATTTCATTTTTAAACTAAATAATTTCTCTCCCAGATTATCTCATTGTCCCAGCAATTGCCTTTTAAATGAATTCAAATTGAGGAAAATCGGTTAAGGCAAACGGACATTAGACGACTTTTTATCTAAATAGGTAAAACTCCCCCCCCCCCCCCACTTCTTTATTCGCGAAGTTACGACAAAATGTCATAAAACAAAGTTGTAGGAGACAGTATGGTAATCATAACTGAGAATTTTTCATACCGGTTAACACTTGAAAATACACAAAAAAAAAGATTTTTAAAAATTTTTAGCTCGTCACACCCCCTTGCGGTCCTTGTAGAAGCTTAAAAATATTTTTGGTGAATTTCTCATGATCATTTTTAGTACAATTTTTCCCCCAAAGCTGTGGGATAAATAGTTTTCAAGATACGGCCGCGATCCATCCTTAATGGGACACCTGGTATATATATATATATATATATATATATATATATATATATATATATATATATATATATATATATATATATATATATATATATATATATATATATATATATATATATAGACCCAGCGCATGGGTCAGGGATCAGGAATCGGGAAAAAACGAAAGTCTGTGACATCATTGGAAGAGTAAAGCAATTGAAATGGAGATGGGCAGGCCGTAGAGCGAGGCGATGGGATGACAGATGGACCAAGGCAATCCTGGAGTGAATACCACTTGATCGCAAACGTCCGCGAAGAAGACCGAAAGCACGATGTATTGATGACATCGTTAAGTATATTGGACTAGAGTGGCAGAGGAAAGCCCTGGACCGTGAAAGTTGGAAACATGCTGAAGAGGCCTTCATCCTGCAGTGAATCGACACGGGCTGATGATGATGATGATGATGATGATGATAATACTGTTTTTGCTTTTCATTTAGGTAGTTATTAAAACAGCTTTTCATAGAAATGGCTTAGTACGTCCCATTTTCAAGAATCTGCTTCTCCTTTATATTATGGGTCATTGAAATTATTTGAACCTGACGTTGGACTGGACAATGTACGAATTACCACAAGACCGAAGGGCGGTGTATCTCCACAGTATTCTACGAACCTTTAAGGGCTGTTTTATTGTTTTCTGTAGTTTAGTTTGTCTATTTCGTTTACAGTATAGTCAAGTGTTTAAGTTGATTTTATATAAAAATTTTTCCAGGAAATCAAAAAAGCCTAGTTTCTGCCAAATTGGAGATCAAGATAAAAGTTGCACTCCTCATGTTTGATGTGTGAGTTGTTACGTAAACTTAGTGCAGTAGATGCATCTTAAAAAAATTATATACCGTTTTGCTGGTCCTATGGTGTGTAGAAAACCTTGTAATTGCTACTTTTATCTCACTAGAACAGGCGGCATTTCAAAAAAGCAATGGGGCAAACTTCAGTAATAAATAAAAATAGTAGGGGGTTTTCAAAGTATTGCTGTTTTTTGTGGGATATTTTTTTCAACAAACGAACATTACTTGGTACTTCAAAAATAAAATATGCCCCTCTTGTTAACCCAAAAAAGATGCTTCTTCCGTTTCTCCACATTAAGTTTGAACTAATGAAAAACTTTGTCAAAGCTATGGACAAAGGTAATGTTTTCTAGTACCTAGAAGATTCCCTGAATTAAGTGATGCAAAACTAAAAGAACGCATATTTATTGGACCTCGTATAAGGAAGCTTCTAGGTGATTTTCGTTTTCAAAAAAAAATAAGCGAAGCGAATTAACAGCTTGGAAGTGTTTTGTAAGTATAGTGAACGGATTTCTGGGGAACAATAAAGATGAAAACTATAAAAAAAACTCATAGATGAGGGTGCAGTAAGCAACGAACAAGGACAGAGGTTTCATTAGGACATCAGGACGATGCAAACAGCTACCAGGGACCCTGGAACCCATCTATGTTGGGCCACTACTTCTGGTTTTTAAAAAGAGATGATGTTACAGAACCCAAGATGAAAAAGTTAAGGTTTTTGTCGGTGTATGACATCTGATGTAATATAATTTTTATTTATATAATCCTCAGTAATGTTTAACCCGTTTTACGTGTTTATATTAAATAAATATTTGATTGTAAAAATATATTTTCTCTTTTTTTCCACCACGTAAAAACTGTATGTATTACAATAGTTAGCTTATCATTCTGGGATTTAGGTCTACAAACTGTTTCATAGTTAAGCATAAGTGAGCATAAACAACTTGTTTCATTAGTTAGCATAATGAGAATTATTTTATTGTTCAGAATAACTTCTCTTATGTCCATTGAGCCTAGTAGAAAAAATACCTTCCTGTTTCTCCAACATAAACTTTTATACACGAACCGAACTGAATTACATAAATAATAATCCTAATTTATAAAGTTTATGCGTTTGACCTTAATATTCTTTAGTAAAGCGCCCTAGATTATTATTGTTTTGATGTTGTTGATGTTGTTTTGAAAGCAGTTGAAAATATTTTAGAATTATTAAAAATATATGTACTACTCAAAAGTTGAATCCATTTGGATATTTGTTTCTTATGTATGTGCGAAAAGCATTAATGTTACGTCGATATAACTACATATTTCAAGGTATATTGAACAAAATTGGATGCATAAATACCTACGGACGTTAGCACACGTGTATATGGGACATTTGGTATATAATTTAATTTACTTGAAAGCCTAGCTGAAACAATTTACTCGGACCATTTCCTTAAAGTAGCAAAGTGATGAAGGGTTATAACCGAACTCCCTTTCCCCAACCGAAGGTACCAGGAATCGAATTATTGTCACGGGCGAGCTATTCGATAAGTTAAATTTGCATATATGAACATGACCTGTCGCCATTTAAGGTGACTGATCCGACTTGTTAGGATATTTACATGCGATTGATGGGAAATGTGTAATAAACCGTGAAGTGAAATAAAGCTGGTTACAATTCAAGGTCAGCCAAGGTTTGTCATTTTTATATTACCGCTAAACCGCTTTACCTTTGTATTACAGCTAAACTGGATTTTAAATGAAATGCATACCTTAGCCAAAACAACTTTATTTCTCCAAATATTTTCGAAGTGCGAATGTTATTTTGCGAATAACCGTCCTCTGTATTATTCTAAACGGATTTTGGTTTACTTCAGGAATTTTGATGCTATTTTTTCAGCTTGTTTAGTTTAATATAATGCCAGTTGAAATGATCAACGACACTTTACGAACCTGGTTCAACTTGCTTTATTTCGAGTTTGCAGTCTGTATATTTTTTTTCTTCTTTAGCCTTTAGCCGTCTTTTGACGTTGTGGGTGTTTGGGTTAGCTAGGCTAGTTAGGAATGGAGTTTTCTTTTGTTTTTCAACAACATTGTATGGCTTATTACAGTGCACGGTTTTCTGGGTTATTATTATTTGGTTATGATATAACCTGAACCATATAGTCATTCTAGTACCGCTTCTGGGGTGCATTTATAACAGCGAACTCGTTCTGTTATAAGGGCGTTGCGACCTGCAACCTTCGGATGAATTATACGGGACGCTACGTATTAGCAGTGAATATTGTGCGTCTGGGAGAGTTTACTACACGCACCTACTATATGTTGGTTAGTATCGGGTCTTTCGTGGCTTTTTCTCTATTTGTCATACTCGTGCATCCTAAACGACATATTTTTGGTAATTCTTATTGGGCACGACTTGATTCTGAATTACACAAGTGAAGCCTTCACTCCCCGGAAACAGACCTCATATCAACCAGGTGTTCGACACGTTCTTGTCGACTTCAAGATGGTCAGGCTCACAGGGGTCTCTACTGTGCAGCGACCAATTTTTCCAATCTTGAATAATTGTTTTAGTTACTTGATTGCTCTAATTTTGTCGTTCCAGTTTTGATAAGAGGCGCATAATTATCATCAGAGCAGCAAACACTGGTATAAAGGAGGCATTAGATCATTCTTTGGGGGAAATATGTCTTCAAGCTGGATATTTGCTTTCCGTGTAGATTCATAAGTGTAAGTACATTCATGCTAATATAAGACGTTTTATACTGCATTTTGTTTAGTGCAGTTCTAATTACTCATTGTAACCTTTCGATATCTGCGCTCGTCCAATATATATTACCAAACAAATAAGTAAAGTATTGTAGAGCTAAAGTGTTTATAACTTTACTATATTGATGCCATTAATATCACAACTGTATGCCCTTTCGTATTATTAATATTATTATTAATTTTTTTAATATATGTGTTTTCCTGACCGTTTATTGTGTGTTATTTTTATGTTACTTCTTAGATTTTCCGTCATTTGAAATAAAAAACTTTTATTTTGTTTTTTATTTTTATTTTGTTAACGTTTCGGTTATTTTTATGTTACATTTAATATTTTTACGGCTGGTGGATAATGTTTCTAAATCATTTCGGGTGTCGATCCGTTCATTCTGTGAAGAAGGTCACGACGTTTCGCCATATATGTCATTTGGCGTGTTGTATGTGTTGTTTTGAAGTGTTGTCTGCTTCGAGACAAGCGGTGAAGAGTCAAATTGACTGACAATCGAAGCGGAAAACACTTGAAAATGCCAAATGAGATTTTGGAGAATCGTCGTGACTCTTGACAGAACGAACGGATCGACATCAGGAATGATTTAAAAAAAACACACACACACACATACACACACACAAACACACGCACACATGCACACACGCACACACGCACACACGCACACACGCAAACACGCACACGCACGCACACACGCACGCACACACGCACGTATGCACACAAGCACACTCACAGATATATATATATATATATATATATATATATATATATATATATATATATATATATATATATATATATATATATATATATATATATATATATATATATATATATATATATATATATATATATATATATATATATATATATATATATATGGAAGATTTAAAGAACTACCGTCCAATAAGCCTCCTATCAGTGATGTACAAAGTTTTCACTAAGATAATTTCTAAAGGAATATTAAAAAAACTGAATGACGCACAACCAAAAGAACAAGCAGGATTTAGAAGTGGATTCAGTACAATGGATCACATTCAGGTTGTACAGCAGGTCATAGAAAGGCACAACGAATACACCATGCCACTGTGCTTGGCTTTTATCGACTACGAAAAAGCATTTGATTCCATCTCAAAGCATGCGATAATGGATGCACTGCTTAGCCAAGGTATAGAGAGAGCCTATGTAAACCTATTAGAATCGATATATGATGGAGCTACAGCCACAATTCACCTTGATGATCTTGAAGTGGGAATTAATATAGAACGAGGTGTACGGCAGGGTGACGCAATATCGCCTATTCTTTTCTCGGCTGGCCTTGAAAAAGTATTCCGTAAACTGGATTGGGAACAGGATGGTGTAAGGATCAATGGTGCAAACTTAAACCATCTTAGATTTGCAGATGATATTATTCTCATTTCACAAGACCCAGAGGAGCTGCAAAGACGCAGACAAGAACTGCAAAGGGCGGGCAAAGGGCTGGCGAACCAGGTTATGTTCAATAACTTCGCTCAGGACAGAAGAATTTCAGTTCTAGGAAGGGATTTAGAGATTATGGACAGCTTTATATATCTTGGGCAGAGGATTTCCATGGAGGGGAATACCGCCCGGGAGGTGGAACGGCGTGTTAAATGTGGCTGGCAGGCATTTGGTAGGCTCAACATAGTGTTTAAGAGCAGACTCCCACTTTGCCTGAAAAGAAAAGTATTCGATCAGTGCGTTGTACCCGTTATGACATACGGAAGTGAAACCTGGACACTCACATCGCAATCAGTTCTAAAACTTCGGGTGGCACAGAGGGGAATGGGGAGTGCTGGCCTGGGTTGTCAGTGGCTAATGACCTTGGTTCGGAACCCACGTTACGCTGTAGGTCCTGTCGCTAAAAAGCCTTGTAGTTGCTGATGCGTCTCTAACCCCAATCCATAACATTAACCTTATAATTGTCGTTGTTCTGGAGATGGTTGAAATATAAACAACCGAAACGTTAACAAAACAAAAAATAATTGTTTTTTTTATTCTAAATAACCGAAAACATAAGAAATAAAATATAATTTCTTTATTAATACCCATTATTCCTCATTTATATGTATGTATGATTTATAAAATCTTACTTTTTGGCATAGTGTCTTCACATTTTATATTTGCTGTACTTCTAGTTGTTTTATTACACTGGTTTAACCAAACTGGTGTGTGTGTTTACAATTCCGACCCCGCTGACTTCTTGAAATACTGGTAAACGGTAAATACGGTAACATAAATGTGATTGAACATTTATGTTACCATTTGAAGGTTGCAATTAGAAGTCATCAAATTTCTAATAATAAAAAATTAAAACTGGCTCTTCAGGAAGAGTTGGCAAAACTAGCACCGGCATATTGTAAAAAGTTAGTTCAATCTATGCCACGCCATTTAAAAGATGTAATTAGTAATAAAGGATTGCCAACTAAATTTTTATATCTACTTTTTTAATAATTTGTTAGATGTATGACAAAGTTGAGTCATTTATTTTAACAAGTTGTAGAACTAATTTTTCCAAAAATCATTTATATAAAACTTGCAAAATAAAGATGTTATTAACAGTTACAACATTTGGAAACAGACCTGACTTTTTAATATTTTCAACCACTACGTTGTAAATACATTACGTATTTGTTTACTGTTCATACTGGGTACGACTAGTTTTTTGTATTCTTGTACGATATTTCTTTTGAGTGCGATATTCGATTTAACCAGTGGTAATAATTCTTTAATAGCACGTAGTGTTTAATTTTTAGGTACTTTCTGCAATTATAATACCACACGTTTATGAACACAATAAATTAGTGGAGAAAATATTAACTTACGGGTAGCGTCAACAAAATGCAGTCGCAGCATGTTGTTTGTACGCGGAAAAGTTTCCTTTAAGAAATCATTTGGCTCTGCGGATGTTAGACTTCGTGATACAGGGCCTTTAAAGGCACAATAAGGAGGTCACGTTGGAAGACCCCCTCCACGCGAAATGGTAGAGACTGGGGAGGAAATTTTAGAAATTGTCGAAAACGAGCGAACAACGAACACTAGGTCTATAACAGGTCAATATGAATTTGGTCATAGTAAATTATGGAAGACTTTATAACAAGAAAACTTTTATCCCTATCATTGTCAAGGGTACAAGCGTTACAACCCGAAGATTATCCTAGAACACTGGTGAAAATTCTTTAGACTTTCTTCAAAACAATTCGCAATTTGCAATTATTACAAGATATTTCTTAGACGAGAAGTTCACGAACATTTAAATAATGAATTGCCTAACCGATGGATAGGGCGCTTGGCGATAGGGCGTAATGGCTTGCATGCTTCTCGGATTGAACGATTGAACGCAATGGAGAAGTAAATACTGAGGAAGAACTACAAAAGCGTATTGAAAACGTCGAGCAAGATTTTTTGATCACCGAATATAGGTAACATTTTTGTTTTTGTTATTCTGCAACTTTTATATAAATGATTTTTGCTAAAATGACTTCTTTTTGTCTTGGGGTTCTACAACGAGAATATCGAAAAGTCAGGTCTGTTATCAAATTTTGTAACTGTTAATAAGTTCTTTATTTTGCAATAATTTATATTATTGTATAATTTCTCTATACTTCATATTTTCTCTATATTGTACCAGGTGTCCCATTAAGGATGGATCGCGGCCGTATCTTGAAAACTATTTATCCCACAGCTTTGGGGAAAAAAAAATTGTACTAAAAATGATCATGAGAAATTCACCAAAAATATTTTTAAGCTTCTAAAACGACCGCAAGAGAGCGTGACGAGCTAAACATTTTTTAAAATCTTTTTTTTTTTGTGTATTTTCAAGTGTTAACCGCGTAAGAAAAATTCTCAGTTATAATTAGCAAACTGTCTCCTACAACTTTGTTTTATGACATTTTGTCGTAATTTCACGAATAGAGGGATGGGGGGGAGTTTTACCTATTGAGATAAAAAGTCGTCTAATATCCGTTTGCCTTAACCGATTTTCCTCAATTTGGATTCATTTAAAAGGCAATTGCTGGAACAATCAGATAATCTGGGAGATAAATTATTTAGTTTATATAGCGAGGTGCCGTTACATTCAACAATAGCTTTTTTGAAGTTTTGTTCAGTTTTTTCAAATGGAATGGTACAGCTTTTATTACATGGCAAGAAAGGTAATTTAAAGAGGAATCATCCAGTGAAAACCCGAAATCGGTATCTCGGACATGTCATGAGATATTTCGATTTTTCTGAAAAAATCAGTTATTATTTCACTACTACCTGCATTAAGTTAAAAAATATGAACCTAATGTTTGCCGGCCTTCACACTTTACCCAGGCTTAGGACTGGTCCAAATTCTTCTTCCCATACTAATTTGGAGCGTGTTTAAAGGCCAACGGGCCAACAACGAAGATAATAATAATAACAACAGTCAAATAAAATTAACAGCACAACAGTCTAATAATTAACAGAATCTGAACTTTAACGCCTTTCTAAATGTTCAAAATGCCTTCCATCCTTAGAAATGCAAAGATTTCCGCTCTTGAAATGCTGGTTATTGAATTTTGAATTCTTTCGATCATGTTTTCTCGTGTGGTAGGACGAGTTTGAAAAACAAGGTCTTTTAGTCTTCCCCACAAGTAAAAATCGAGGACTGTCAAATCCGGTGAGCGCGCCGACCACGAAAATAAACTACCCCCTTCTATCCAACGATTTGGACACGAAGCATCCAAGAAGTTTCAAACCATCTGCAAGAAGTGGGCAGGGCATCCATCATGCTGATACCACATTTGTCGTCTTGTTTCCAACGAAACATCTTCCATTAGTTCTGGCAGTCCATTTTGTAAAAAATTTAAATATGTTTCACTATTCAAATGTCCATAAAAAATAAAGGGACCAATAATTTTGTTACCCAAAACACCACACCATACGTTCACACTCCATCTATTTTGGTGGTTGATTTCTAACATCCAGTGTGGATTAGCAACTGCCCAGTAGTGCATATTATGTAAGTTAACGCCTCCATCACTGCTAAAAGTAGCTTCATCAGTCCATAGTATGCGTTTTAAGAATTGTTTCTTTCCACTACACATATTTTTTAACCAGTGACAATAGTCTAACCGTCTGTCGAAATCGTTATCCAAAAGGGCTTGGTGTAAGACAACATGATAGGGGTGCAGCTTGTTATCTCTTAAGATTCAATGAACGGATGTCTTGCTAACACCTAATTCTTCAGATATTTGTCTGATACTTAAATGGGGGTTGGTTTCAACATAAGCCAGAACATTTACGACATTATCTCCATTACGAATCGAACGTAACCTGGTGCGGACTGGATCTGAATGCACAATTCCTGTTTCTCGTAAGCGTCTTGCTAGACGTGTAAACACCTTCTTCGAATAATGCCTTCGTTCGGGATATTGACTTTCATATTGCCGCTCTGCAATACATGCATTTTCAAAACATTGGAAATACACCGCCAACATGTCATAGGCCTCGTTATTCGTAAAAGGCATTGTTAGATATTACTATAATAATTATTAATAATCAATAAATGCAATGTTGAAAATGTAATGCATTTCAAAACTGACAAGTTAATTTGACTGTTTTTGTTTGTTTCCATGGTTCCCTTCTTACACTTTTTGTGTGATGTACCTAAGGATTGCATGCGTTTATTTGGAAATCCGAAAACGCATAATTTCATTCATCCATTCATTTAGTTTAAAAGAAAGAGTAGGTATATTTATTAATGACTGATTTCAATATTCTGTCAAGTAGTATTTATGCATCATAAAAGAGAAAATGCAACAATTGGGGAAAGGCATTTTTTCCGCTTATGTAATTAAATTAGAAAATATTATCAAGGTCAGGATTACATTATGATTAACATTTATGATGTTTGATACTGAATAGATAATTTTATTTTTTAAATAAAATTGTTGCGGTTGCGACTGCAACCTAAATATTAAGACCAATTTTTAACTTAATATTACAGTAAAAATTAAAACTAACTGATTTTTTTCAGAAAAATCGAAATATCTCTTGACATGTCAGATATATCGATTTCGGGTTTTCACTGGACGATTCCTCTTTAAATTACCTTTCTTGCCATGTAGTAGAAGCTGTACCATTCCATTTTGAAAAAACTGAACAAAACTTCAAAAACTATTGTTGAATGTAACGCCACCTCGCGGTTTCATTTATAAACTAAATAATTTATCTCCCAGATTATCTGATTGTCCCAGCATTTGCCTTTTAAATGAATCCAAATTGAGGAAAATCGGTTTAGGCAAACGGACATTAGACGACTTTTTATCTAAATAGGTAAAACTCCCCCCACTTCTTTATTCGCGAAGTTACGATAAAATGTCATAAAACAAAGTTGTAGGAGACAGTTTGCTAATTATAACTGAGAATTTTTCTTACTCGGTTAACACTTGAAAATACACATAAAAAATTATTTTTAAAAATGTTTAGCTCGTCACGCTCTCTTGTGGTCGTTTTAGAAGCTTAAAAATATTTTTGGTGAATTTTTCATGATCATTTTCAGTACACTTTTTTTTTCCCCAAAGCTGTGGGATAAATAGTTTTCAAGATACGGCCGCGATCCATCCTTAATGGGACACCTGGTACGTAGAGACAATTTATATGTATTTTTTTGCATATTGTATATTTGTACTATGTGTATATTTTTCTTATATACATATATTTTTGTATATGCTTCATTCATTTTTCATATGGTACCAGTATTGTGTAGCCTTTGGATTAAATATTTTTTCGTAAGAATGCTAAAATATACGATTTATTTAATGGAATCTTTATAACTTACCATAATGTTTATGTCTAAAAAAAATAATTGAAACTACACTTACGTCACTATATTTCGTTTAAACAAGTCATTTATGAATTTATAGTTCGTTATCGTCTGTAAAACTACCAAAAGCACGAAACGCGACACTAAAAGGAACATTTTATGGGGCCCAACAACTCTCGTTTTACAATTCGCATCGCAAAACCCTGTTTATCAACTGCTGGGCTGGAATAGGCCCACAAAAAAATATGCATATCTCGTATCTCATACGCAAAGCTTTTGTTTATTTCTAAACGACGGCTTTGTGTGTTATTTGTTTAGATGAAAAATATAATTTTATAAGGATGTTTTATCTTTTTATTCTGTTATCTGCTTAAACCAAGATCATATTTTTCTTAGTTCAGTGGGACCAGGTGTCCAGAAATGTATTTCCAGAATGTTCGTACTTAATTACTTGTTTGTTTTTAGTAGGCAGAACGCGCTGGTCGTGTTAACCTTACATGGGAGCTTGGTTTAAGGAAAATTAGTTTGCCATGGAGCGTTTCACCGGACGATAATGTGGTTCCTCTGTTGGCGCGTATTATCACAACAACAATTCGCTTATTACAATTCGTCGTCTTTACAGCCCAGTTCATCATTCTATCGTAATAGAGTTTCCTCAAAATTTGGATCATCCGGTCGGATAGCAATCTAAAAAATCACGCTATTTCTAATTTTTTAAATAAAATTGAATTACAGTCAATGCTTACCTGTGGTGACCCGAAATATAAATAAGTTCCTGCCGCGTTCTGTCAAAAATTAGAAATTTATTGTAAAAGAACGGTTCATTACTTCTTATTCAAAGTATTGTCCATCACTAGCCAGTACTTTTTCCCATCTTTCTGGCGGCATTCGGGTACCACATCGGAAGAACTCCTCATCTTTTGAGGCTATCCATAAATCGATCCAATTTTTGATATCTTTTTATAAGGTAAATGGATGCTCAGTCAGGAGCAATGTCTGGTGAGTACAGCGGGTGGGGTAGGACTTCTCAATTAAGTGTTTCCAGATAGGTTTGGATAGGTTCCATTATTATGTATGAGAATAATTTTGTCGTGCCTGTAAAAGTAATGAGCCTTTCGTTAAGTGCTCGGCTCAATCTTATTGATTATGTTCGGTAAAGGACTTCAGTAATGGTTTCGCTCGATTTGAGCAACTCATAATACAGGACATCAAGTTGATCCCATCAAATACAAAGCATGCGTTTTGTTCCATAAATATTTGATTTGGCTGTCGGTGTTGAAGCATGGCTAGGTAGTCCCTATGATTTTTTCTTCTCTGGGTTATCGTAGTGGATTCAGTTTTCATCACCAGTGACTGTACGATGTAAAACAAAACCTTTTTTGTATGACTGGCGAACAGCATTTCACTCATACAAAATAGGCGTCATTGTCTCTCGGTTTAAATTCATATGGAACCCAATTTTCTTGTTTCTGTTGTTGTTTGGTAAATTGTTTGTTGAGTCACTTCAAATGTAAGTGCAAGTTCTTTTTGCGTTTGGAATGAATCTTCCTCCAATAATACTTCCAATTCCGTGTCTTAGTATACGTTCAGCCTTCCAATGCGTTCTTTTGCTTGTCATGTCAAATCGCCGTTTTTAAATTTTTAAAACCACTCACAGCAACTTCTCTCACTTAAAGCAGCCTTACCATATGCTTCAACAAGCCATCGATGTCTCTCAGCTGCAGATTTCTTCAAATTAAAGAAGTAAATCAAAAGTTCTTCACAAAACTTGACATTTTCACATGAAAAAAATTATGTGATGCTGATCCGGACTCACTAATATTTTAGGATTATGCGGCGCCATTAAAATCGTCCGCACTTACCTACAGTATTGAATATTTTTCTTTCATTTTTTTTTTATTATTATTTCGAAATATTTTATGTTTATAGTGTACTTACATTTTACAATTTATTTTATTATTTTGAAATAAGTTTATAAATGTCTAAGGCCGCTATTTGCATATATTTTGTTTATATTTTTATATTGTTTTGTTTATGTTTATATTTTTAGAATTTATTTATTATTGCATACTCGTTTTATGAAGGTCAATGGCCAGTACACAACCATCTGGAACTCTTAGTTATTTTATAAGTCTACGCATATTTGGTCTGGAAAATCCCAATTAAATTCCTTTCGGGTCGGTCTAGGTCTAAGCCGACATTACGCACTTCGATCGCTGTTATTGGAAGGCCGAAAATTTTGGGATTTTTCTCAGGGTTCAGGACGATTGTAAAGGGCAGGCAAAGAAGGCCTTCACCTCAGTTCAGTCCACAGTTCTGTTTAGTTCAGTTCACAATTCACTTCAGCGCAGTTCAATTCTCTTAACAGTCAAGTTAAGACCTATACCGCGAACAGTCGACAACACTCTCTGGTGTTCCGTACTCACTAGTATTTAATTCATTCAATCTCATTTTTTAAAACCGCAAATATAAAACTTTTCTCCATCACAAATAAACTGTATAATATCTCCTGTGTATTCTTGTGTTCCCGCAAAGCCCGAAACGCGCCAAAGTTATATTATTACCAGGTGACCGAACTTACGGTATTCCATTTTGCACCTGAATTTCAACATAACCTTCTGGTGGGACCATCTTTTGCCAAACGGCGGAAACTTATTTGTACACCTTTTATTGCACTGAATAAACACGTGTGACCAACAATACATATACTCTCACCTTAAATAAACATCGCTAAATCGGCGAATGCCAATACATTCATATAAAAATTATACATATTTAAACTTCATCTGGGGTTATTCGTAACCCCAATAAGTATTCTAGGGTTAAACAAGAAAATATTATAAAACAAAGGCGTAAAAAATACGAAACGTGATAGGTTTATTCGAGACCACTATTATAAATTGGTTACCCAATAGATGGAAGAAAGTTGTCGACAGCAATTGATTTCACGAAATAAAATTTTCAATATTTTTTCAACCCGGAAAAATAAAACAACTTTCACTAGACTTCCATAAAGGCTTAAAACTTAAATAACTAAACATAAAGAGATATAGGAGTTAAAGGAACTATTTCGATCCTTTCCTTGACGCTGTTGTTTACGTCCGCAATATTCACTTCCATACGACATGTTTTCAGGCTATTTATCCTTGGAAAAAGCTAGTTTTCTATGCATGGTTTCCGTTACGCTTTCCTTTTTCGTTTAAATTTTCGGTATATTCGACATCCACGTGAAACATCATAAATAGCTCATCAAGTAAATTCAAATATTGATTTTGAAGGGACATTGACATCGGTCGGTTCTCTGAGAAGTTGACATAAGAGCGCCTCTTTTGATCTGAATCGTTTTTCTCGACGTTCAGTGTTGCATTTTTAATCTGAAAGAATGCACAGGTGCTTTTAAGCCGAGAGTGCTTCTTCTTCTCGTATTCATGATCTGCGCTTAAAGTCTGCAATCTTTTTCAGGTACATTGACGGAATTATTAAAAGTAGTACATATATAACAGTATTTTTATAAAGTTAAAGTTGTAGTAGTTGAATTTTTTTCTTTTATAGTTTTGTTTCTAGTAAGAAATATTTTCGTATTTTCCACTTGGACACAGAGATGGCGCAATGACTAAGTGGCTACTATATTTTGCAAGAATGATTCAGTCTAGTGCTTAGGCAAGGAATTATGGACAGGTAGGTAGAGAGAAAGAGGGAAAACATAAGTGGAACATTTCAGATGTCTAGGCAGCGTATTTCATAGGAAACCAAGCTTAAGGAAAAAATACAGGAGGGAATAATGGCAGGAAGTCGAAGCGTTCACTCCCTTGACTTTCTAAAGATTATTTCATTGTAACGTGATATCTTGCAATTTAAAAATAAGAACCTAAAACAGTTATAAATTCAATAGCCAAATTAGCAAGTAAAGAATGGTGGCTGGGAGCTACAGAGGAGACAATGTTGGGAGTCTAGGACTGAAAGGTGTCAAGCAATATGATATACTTGTAAAATATTTCTAAAAAGCCTGTGAAATCTGACAAGAATTCAATCCCCAGTAATGACAGTTCGGGGCTGGGTAAGGTCGGTTGGTCACTACGTTGGTTATTACGTTGGTTACTACGTTGGTTACTACGTTGGTCACTACGTTGGTCACTACGTTGGTCACTACGTTGGTCACTACGTTGGTCACTACGTTGGTCACTGCGTTGGTCACTACGTTGGTCACTGCGTTGCTCATTATGTTGGTCACTATATTGGTCACTACGTTGGTCACTACATTGGTCACTACGTTGATAGGTTTCTCAAGACATCGCCCGAAGGGGGTGCTTGCCGAGATTAATACGTTCAGTGTCGCGCGGTATAGGCTAGTCAATACGCTGCGGCCAGGCGTGAAAGTACCGATCCCAACCCCAGACGCTCACTGTTGAACTAATTGTCCATATACAGAGGGTACCCACCATTCAAATATGAGGTAGGTGTTTTACTACATGTCCAAAGTGTCCTCCTGAATTTCTGTCTTCCCACTGTACACTAGAGATTTCAAAATAAAACCATTAAGTTTTGTCAATAATAAGTAAAAAATTTATACTATCTTTATGTGGTTTATTCTTGATATAAACTCTAAAATACAGACGCCCACGCCACAGTAAAACACTTCCATCAATACACAAGTTTTGCCAAGTTTGTTTGCTCTATTGTTAAAATGGTTTATAACTGGCCTTATTTTGGAAGTTTTTGGAAGCTTTTCTGCTTTTCTGAAAACTATAGGCACCAAAAAATATGCAGAAATCTATTACGGCTTATGTATTCTCCTAATAGGAGCAGTTTTTCATAATCAGGCAGTCTGGAAGCTTGTACGTTTCCCATGTGAAACAGAAGCCCCATAAAAAGTTTCAGTTCCTGAATATTTACTGAAGACCACTTGTTTGTTCTTGGGTTCTCTTTTTTAGATGGACCAAAAAAAATCTTCGGCCTATTCATTTGACTCTTTACATATTAGTAAATAAAACTGTAATAGTAAATAAATCAATTTCTAAAGTGGCTCTGAGCAAGTTCAGTTAACATTTGTGGTATTTATCAGAGTAAATAGTCGTATTATCACTCTTTGATAATGAAGTTGATGAACAAACTAAGGTCAATATTGTAGTTAACTTATAAAGAGAAAATAAATGTGATTTTGGGAAGAGATATGTTCCATCGAAAGAAGAATGTTTCGTTATATGGTAAGAGTTTTGATTGATGTGTTATTTTAATTTCACTGTTATTTTAATTAAATTGTCAATATAATTGTGATACTAATTTTTAATTACTGTTTACAGCAGTTTCCTACAAGAAAACATGTCTTGGTGGGATGAAAATTAAACCTATGTTGAAGTTAAAAAGAAGGTTTCTAGCTGAAAAGTAATAAATAATACAGCTAAAAGGGTTGTAAAGCTAATGCAGGACTTCCACGTCAACAAAAACAATTCCTTCTACGCTGTGTGCAAGAACATAGAAATAATCATATAAACTTGTCTTTTTCTTAGTTATCTAAGATGTGTATACTTGCGATGACATACTTATGCATAAATAAGCGTTCAAAAACAGCAATTTAAGTAATCTTTGGGGACCTGTCGGCACGGGTTAACATTAACCTAGGAAGTTAAAGTATAGCTTAGTGAATTAAAAAGAAATAGAGGGTGTATACTTCCATAATTGTAAAAAAAACAAATCGTCCATATAACGGACATGCTAATATGTATATACATGTTTGTTAGTCCACAATTTACTTTAATTTAAAGTGATTTCGTTCCCTCGAAACATGTTGGAATAATTGAAATACAATAAAATTCAAATGCGTTAAAAAATTAGACGTCCAAAGCTAAAAAAAGTTAAAACAATCGTATAGTCCCGTTGCTCCAAAACAAATAACCAGATATGCTTAAGCGTGATTTATTAATCTACCTGTAAGTCCGCCTATAAATTTTTATATTTCCACGCTACACCATCCACAATGGAAACATGTCAAAAGTTGAAGATCAGCCCGATTCACCGTGAAACGAGGAAGAGGCTTTATGTTAGTTTAAGCCTACCTCTCGAATTTAATCTACGCGTTCGAGAATTAATCATAGCCGAGTTGCTTCTAAAACGAAAAGTTTGATAGTGAGGACTGCCTTTTCGAGAAAGGCTCTTTTACTTGCCAACCGGGAAAGTTTTTAAATGGAGAAAGGCGGTGAGAGTTGCATTGAATGAATATATGTTTGAAATATATATTGCACAATAAAATATTGTATTACTAAGCTAGGTAATTGTAAAGCGTGATTTTTCAAGTGCGCCCGAACTTTAAATTCAAATAGAACAACGAAATTAGATGCATTGAAACTATTTATTTTATGTAAAATAATATTCAATGGCATTAATGTTTCAAAATAATTTGAGACAAACATCCGCCGCGGCTACTTCTGACAAAGAGCATGGGGGCAATGGCAATTGGGGTTTTATAACCGCAATTGTCCGAGTTATGTTGGCTTCTAAGGCGTCAATAGTTATTGGTTAATCGGAAGAAACAAAGATTTAATATAATCCTAAAGTAGTCGTCAGTTTGTCGTGCGACGTGAACGTATGTGAGCGTTGCCCCGATAACCTTATTGTTAACTCTAAAAGCATACAGTGTAAACTTTTTCAGAAAAGATTCCACCCTTTCTGTGTTAATTTGAAGGATGAGCTTAATAGACTGATTGCAAAGTGTGATAATGTGTATTGGTTTTGCGAGTTATGTAAAGCTAGTGCTTTCGAATGTGTTGTGCATTTCCAAGGCAATAAAACTGATATATATATCATAGTCCTCCGAAAAGAAATAGAGTGTCTGCATCGCGAAAAAAAAATTAATGGAGAAGTTAAAGAAGAGAAAATTAATGGATCGACGAAATGAAATGTTCAAATAGTCTTCTAAAATATAAAGTGCGTGATTTGGAGAACTGTTCGGTTGTAAAAAGTCAACCGGTAAGCCAGCCAGTACATGCCGTTAATAAAAGTGCCTTAACGTACAGTGAATCGCTGAGAAAGAATTTAAATAATTCACATGTTTTGATTGTTAAATCTTCATCGGAATTAACAATAAATTCCGATGAAGACATCGTGAAAACTATAACGAGTTCAGTAAGTTTGGTACGGCAAAACATCTATGTGGATGGGACGAAAACAATCAAGAATGGTGTTGCTGTTTACTGTAAGGATTCAGATAATTTGAATAAGTTAAAAAATGCGTTAGATACTAAGTTTGGCAGTAAACTAAATGTTAATCCTGCGCAAAAACATAATCCGATATTAAAAATAAAACATGTTATTCTCGATGATGAATTTTCTGACAATAATGCTATTGTCGAAGGATTATTTGCTCTAACAACTTGAGCACTTTCTCTTCTATAAATGACATTAAATTAATAACCAAATTACCTATAAGAAATGTGTATAATGTTATAATTGAAGTTTCGTCAGAAGTTAGAAAATATTTAATTCAAGTGGGTCATGTTTGGTTAGGTTGGAAAAAATACGAACTATGCGATTATTTAAATGTTATCGAATGTTTTAAATGTGCCTGCTTTGGTCATTTCCAGAAGGATTGTAAAAATGATGCTATTTGTTTTAAGTGTTCTCAAAAACACGATTCTAAAAATTGTAATTCGGATGTTTATTTATGCAATAATTGTGTTATTAATAATAATAAAGCCAAAACTAAACTTCCAGCAAACTTCCAGCAAAAATAGCGTCAGGGATTGAAATTGTCCTGTATATCATACTTTTTTAACTAACTTACAAAGCAGAATTGATTATGGCTAAATTCTATAGGAATTCTATTAGAATGTGCTCTTAAAATGTTCGTTCTTTGATGAGTGATTTTGATGGATTTGTTGACATGTTGCGGGCTGATTCTGCTGATGTTTTTGGGGTGACTGAGACTTGGCTTGCCGATGATGTTCCCCAGTGAACTTGTTCACATTGATAATTACTCATTTTTTCGTGCGGATAGACGATCTAGGGGGGAAGGGGTTAGATTTTATATAAAGTCCTTTCACTTGGCAGAAGTGTTGGATTTTACTCAATTTATTTTTTATAATTTTATTATAATTTTATAATTTTTTTTGGAGTTCTTATGGCTTAAATTGACATTACATAGTTGTCGATTTATTTCAGGTGTTTTATATCGACAGCCTTCGCAGAGTCTGAGGGGATTAAGGTTTTAGAAAATATTTTTCCGTTGATTTTAAGTAAACATAAAAACGTTGCCATTCTTGGTGATGTAAATGTCAATCTTCTATTAGAAAATAATTTACTGACGCATTGTTTAGAGTTTTACGGCCTTAGTGAAATCGTTAGACAGCCTACTAGGATTACTAGTACTTCATCAACTCTGTTAGATCCTATTTTTACAAATACCCCTGAGCTATTTAGTAAAATACTTGTGTTGGATGCTCCAAATATTACTGATCATAAAATAATCACTTGCATATTGGAGATTCTAAATATATTCAAGCAGAAAGTAATAACTTTTCGAAATTTTACAGATTTTGATGTAGATCTGTTCCTGTCGGAGTTATTATCAAGTAATTTAGATCAGATATATAATATTAATTCTATAGACAATAAAGACCTTTCAAATAAAATAATTTCGTTGTTCAATATTCATGATCCTTTTAAGTCAGTACGTGTAAGTAAGCCCAGGGCGCCTTGGCTGACTTATCTTATTAAAGAGATGATTAGGGAAAGAAGGAGAACATATACTAATTACAGGCTAAGTCCGTCACCGGAGAGATATAGGTACTATCAGGATATTCGTAATTTGACTCTATCTTCTATTCGAAGAGAAAAAAAGCTTATCTGGCTTATCTTGAACAAAATAAAGATTCAAGAAAACTTTGGTCCGAGATTGCAACACTGAATATTAAGAAGTCGACTACGTCTGAACTTCCATCGGGCATTCGCGATCCATCTTTGATTAACGACTACTTCATGTCTGTTTTTCATACTGCAAATGTTAACCAAGACATTTTAAACTGCTATTACAGTAATAGGTTGGATGTAGATAACCCTACCTTTGATTTTACACTTGTAGGGCCTGCGACCATTTCAGATATATTAAAAGGTATTAAAGCAAACGGTTCTGGGGTTGACGGCATTACATTGTCTATGATAAAAATATGTTTATCGGTTGTCGTACTACATATAGTACATATAGTTAATAGGTGTTTAGAAAGTAATTACATTCCAATAAAATGGCGCAGGCTGTCGTTGTTCCGATTCCCAAAGTTACTCGCCCACTTGCCCCCTCAGACTTAAGACCAATAAGCCTATTGCCCATAATGTCAAAAATACCAGAGCGAGTTGTAAAATGTCAAATGACCAGTTTTCTGGATAACGCTAGAATACTCTCCGCTGGACAGTCAGGGTTTCGAGCCTCGCATAGTACAAACACAGCTTTGTTACATTTGACTGATTCTTTAATTAACAGTTTGGACAGGGGAATGGCAGTAGCTTTGGTTTCTATAGATTACTCATAAGCTTTTGATAAGATAAGTCATGCACTTTTATGTGCGAAATTGAATTATTTTGGTTTTTCCGCTGTTGTTCATGTATGTTCAGCATTTCTTTCAATCATACTTGCATGGTAGGAGTCAATGTACGGAGTTGGAGGGGCACCGTTCTGAATTTCAGCTGATTCAGTCCGGCGTACCGCAGGGGTCTGCCTTGGGACCATTGTTATTTCTAATATACACGGCTGATCTACCTTCCTATCAATCATTCAGTTAATTATACCTTTGCTGATGATACCAACTTGTTCATTCTTTTTCTCCACTTAGACCTGATCTGGCGGCTGTGGTATTGAATGCCGATATTCGCAGTCTTTGTGCACATTCCGCCGGTCACAACTTATCAATAAATGAAAGTAAATCAAGTGTTGTATTATTTTGTTTCAATAATGTTAGAAATCGTATCAGAAATGTACTAAAGATTAACATCGGTTCTCATGATTTGCAGTTCTCTTCAGAAGCAAAGATATTGGGACTTACAATTGATGAGTTAGGTTGAGGTTTACCAGCCATGTAAAGAATATGTTATTGAAAGTCTATCGGAACATTGTATGCTCATCGGTATCTAATTAACTTTAAATTGAGGAAAAAACTTTGCCAAGTGTTAATTTTGCCAATCTTCAGCTATTGTAGTGTTGTATATTATCCTTGTTTAGATTGTTTTACTAAGCATAAGTTACAAAGAGCACAAAATAATCTAGTCAGATTCATTTGTGGAATTAGGAAGTTTGATCATGTCTCACATAAGTATAAAAAAATTAGCTTGGCCAAATATTGAATTATTTACGAAATACTACTATCTCGTTTTCCTGCATAAACTAATAATATGTTCTGAGTCGGCATACTTGAGGGACAAATTGGTTTTTCGTGGTGAAATTCACAGTGTGAGAATCAGGCAGGTCTCAGTTTTATCAGTTCCCCGGCATAAGACTTCGCTTTTCCAGCGTAGTTTTTCTTATTGTAATCCTAAATTATACAGCAGTGTTGAATCTTTGAATGTCATCTTTGAATGTCACCTCCTTCGGGCTTCAGTTGAAGGAATATTTTTGCAGCAATGCACACTTTTTGTGATCGTTTCTTTCGCTTTAGAAATTGCTTTTTTTCTGTTAGAATTATAACTTGGTTAGGTCGTCGTTTTATTTGTTTTTCCTACTCTAAGGCCTTTATAATGTAAAGCTTTCAGCGGTTGAGTGTAAGAGTAGCATTTGCTAAACTTCGCCGCCTTATGCTATCTATGCAATGCACTTATTCTATGTATTGATGCATTTCCAAATAAAGACGATTATTATTATTATTATTATTAAGAAAATACTCTAAAGGCATTATATTACGTGGCCTTTGTAGTCAATCTTGAGGAATCGTTCCTGCAATAAATCGATTGTTCCGTGGCTGCATGACATGTGCAGCTGTCTTGTTGGAACTAGACAATATTATTCAAATTTCGAATTAAATAATCATTGATCATCGCTCTGTAACCATCCCCATTAACGGCAACGGGTTTTCCAGCTTGATTTTTAAGTAAATGATGCCCAGTGATGCCACCGGCCAACAATCCAGACCATATAGTGCATTTGTTTGGATACAACGGTAACTGTTAGATCATTTGCAGATTATTTTCGCTTCAAATGCGGAAATTTTGTTTATTAAAGTAATCAATTAGTTAAAAATTTGTTCCGTCGCTGAACAAAATTTCGCGATAAAATTCTGGATCAAGTTGCAATTGACTTTTGAGGATATTCACAGAACGCTACGATTGAAATGAAGATCTTGCGGCTGGATTCTTGGACAAGCTGGATCTCGTAAAACACCAGATCAACATCTTTACGTTAAATTTTCCACGTAGTCAAATATCAAAGCCCAGTTTTCTGCGAAGGGCGACAAATTGATAAATTTGGATCTTCACTACAGTGCACACTGACTGTTGTTTCGCACCGGTTTTGTTTCGACAATAATTTCAATGCACTCCTCTCCAAGTGTCGCGCTTCTCAATACCTTCCGCGAAGAGCGTGTATTAGCAGGCGATTGAGTGGGCAAAGGGGTAGTTTCGGGCTTTGATGAATCATTCGAGATTGCAGAGTGAGAATCCGCAGCGACCACTGACGCAACAAAACATATTGATTTATTTTTCTGTGTTCTTTTTGGTATTTTTTGTTGTCATTGTTATAGTCCGTTTCAAGATATTTCGTTGCTCTTCGGCAAAATGTTATTAACACAATAAATCTCACTCACCTGAGTGATTTAACTGAATAGTTTTGGGACAAATAAAATATTGTTAAATTAAGATTCAATTATTGTTATTATTATTATGTATGACTAAAACATTGTTTATTGATTTGTGTATATTGAATTTAATAGAATAAGTACAATACTAAATTTAATAGAATAATACAATAAAAATAAGTAAATAAATAAATACATTTATCTATTAGTAGAACAAAAATTTTAACTTAAAGTTAATTATACATTTAATTCGGTTTCGTTCTCACTCTCACTTTGATCTACGTTACTAATAAGTGGTTCTATATTATTAGTAAATGATACATAAGAAACCTATATTTTAATAACATGGTTAACCGAATTTATCCAACTTTCTTTGGAAATACTATCTACAACCTTCCTATTTAATGTTACAGCACTTGCACTTAGATTCGGAGAAATGTTTTCTGCTCTAACATCGGATTTTACCTGATGTCACATATGCTCAATTGGATTAAAAATACAGTAATACGGGGGAGGGCATAAAACCATATCAGCAGCAATCAGCAGCAATGGTATCAGATACATATTCCTTTTTAATATTAAATGTTTTTAATATTTATAGAATATCACATTTTTTATATATATTTTCGAAGTATATATCGATTTTTAACATATAGTTCAGAATTTCCAATTTAGTTTTATTTGCTTTAGAAATTTAATTTTTTTTGGCAGTTTTGTTGACTAGCATTGTCATTACAATTGCGCTTTCCTTAGGCACATTGGGCAAAAGGTTATTTATAAACCAATCTTCAAAAAGTTCTGCTGGGCTGTCGTCATGGTAGTCCAACGATGAATGCTTAATATTTTTGGAGTACAACCGTAAAAAATTTGGAACCCATCCATCCTCGGAACTACCATGTAAAATTGTATTATTTTTCCCTTGTTCGCTGGGGCTTTGGTTTGGTATTTTCTTGATGTATCTACCCATCCTTTTGCTGGCGTCTCATGTGTATCGAACCATGTTTCATCAAGGTAGATAATGGACCGATTTTCTAATCTGTATTTTTTTTACAGAGTTTAAGTAGTCAAATCGCCATCATCGCAATCGTTGTGATTCAATTAGTATTTGCCTTTTATTAATGGTCCGATATGCAAAACCCATTTGAGATAATATTGTCCGAAGGCTAGTTCTGCTACAAAGAATGTTGGTTTTATCTCTCTTTAGTCGCTGTTACAATGAATGCAATGTAGGCACAGTTTGCTCTTCATATATAGCATAAATTTTGCTTCGAATTAAATCTTTGTTGCTTTCGTCAACACATTTGCTTTAACCAAAATCACTACGGACTTTTTTAGCTTTAATTGGCTTCGTCACAATATTTTCATCTGTAGACAAGGGAGTTTTCATTACTGAAGACCTTTCTGTTGCAGCGCCATTTAATTTAAGCCCCTTATTCAATAAAGAAACATACACATTTTCAACAGTTTGCTTAGCATCGGGCCATAAATGTTTTCTTTTAAAATTAGCACTACCGGAAATACAATGATCATTCTTTTGCCAAGAACGCCACAGTTTTAGCACGGTTGGAATAACAAAAAACACGATCGAAATAATAGAACTGCACTGATAAGAAAATAATGCGAACTAAACTAAAATATTTAAAAGCTACTAAACGAAGAATACAATTAATTTATGATCTTTTTACCTGTTATTTTATTAGGCCCGGCCCTGTTTACGTTTTTTGCAACTTGGCTGGGTTTCGTTACGACAAGGGTTGTAAAGAGTTTATTGCAGCCAATTGGTCAACAATATATCTTAAAACGCACTAATCACATATACATTTTTAGAATGGCGTCCAATGAAAAATATGAAGAGCGGCTGCATAAATTATTGGAATAATGTTTCCAATCCTCTCATGAAGAGGATGTTGATGAATGTGATGATGAATGTGATGAAGAGGAAGAAGATGTTGATGAACCGTTGATGAATGTGATGAAGAGGAAGAAGATGCCAATGTTCAGGATATACATGAAACAAATAGCAAACAGGATGTTTCAGACAATGAATCGGGTGTTAATTCCTATTAATTCCTGGTACATCAAAACAAGTAGAACCACCAGTACCTGAACCAGATATTGTAACAACACCTCAAACCAAAGAGACGCCAGATAAGGTGTTTACAATCCAAGATTTCATTAAGTTGCAAGAGAAAACACCTGTCCTTAATATAAGATACGGCCGAAACAAGCAGCATCCTACAGTTTTAACTTCAACGTCAATTAAAAAGGAACTGGTAGAAAAAGAAAATAAGAAAATCAGGAAATATGATGACGATAAAGGAAAACGGAAAGAAAAAAAGGAATTAAATGGCAAGGGCCAAGGAAAGAAGATTAAGGTGCAGAAGGAAGGCCTCGAAAGATTATCTAGGAATCAAACGATACTTCGGTATCAGCCGATGATGAGGATGATGTCTAATATGCAACGAATTAAAAAAAAACAACGAGATATGGTACAGATGTACTTCATTTGGGCTGTGGGTTCACGCGGACTGCACTGGGTGGGGCTCAGGCAAAGGTTATATCTGCGATAAGTGTTAAATTTAGTTTGACTCTAATTGTCCACAGAGTGACCACCATTGCCCCCACCTTGGTGCAATGGCATTTAAATCTGTTTTTTTATGCTGTCATTATTTCCAAAGTTCATGCCAAAATTATTAAAACTGATCATAATGATAGTTCTTCTTCTTGGGGGTACCATATCCTCATTGGACGTTGGCAATTACCATGGCCCATCTAATCCTGTTGGCCGCTGATCTAAATAGTTCGGTTGATGTCATTCCTGTCCATTGCCTCAAGTTCTTCAGCCATGATATCCTTCTTCGACCAGGTCCTCTCATTCCCTCTACTTTTCCTTGTAGTATAACTTGTAGTAAAGAGTATTTTCCTCCTCTCATGACATGTCCAAAATAAGATGCTTTTCGTTTTTTACGGTGACAATTACTTCTCTTCTCTTGTTCAGCCGCTCCAGAACCTTTTCATTGGTAACGTGGTGTGTCCAGGAGATTCGAAGTATACGGCGGTAGCACCAGAATTCAAATGCTTCAAGTCGTTTTACAGTGTTCTCTGTCAAGGTCCATGCCTCCACCCCATAGTATAATATTGAGAAAACATAGCATCGGAGAGTCCTAATTCGTAGTCTGATGTTTAGTTTTAGATTGCATAATACACCTCTCATTCTGTTAAATACATTTCGTGCTTTTTCAATTCTGATTTTTATTTCTCTAGCGTGGTCCCAATCTGCGTTCAGGTTGCATCCCAGATATGTAATGTTTTGTACCTGCTCTAGTTTCCTGTCATGCAAGTAGAAATCAGCGATTATGTTCTGTTTGCTGATAATCATAACTTTTGTTTTCTCTATATTGAGACTTAGACCGTATTCTTTGCTCTTTTCTGCTATTCTATTGATTAGTATTTGCAGTTCTTCTGCAGTCTTTGCTAGTAGTGTAGAATCATCGGCGTAGCGGATGTTATTGATGTTTACTCCGTTAACAATTAGTCCCTCGTCTGTTCCCTCGAGTGCCTCCTTGAACAGTTCCTCTGAATATATGTTAAACAGCATGGGTGACAGAATGCACCCCTGTCTAACTCCTTTTTGGATGTTTATTTGAGACGAAGTTAGGTTTCCTGTTCTGATCGTTGCATTTTGGCGCCAGTACAAGTTGGCTATTATACGCCTTTCAGGTCCATCTATTCCGATTCTTTCTAGGATACTTAACAGTTTATCGTATTTGACCTTATCGAATGCTTTCGAAAAGTCAATAAAACATGCGTATACGTCCGTGTTCACATCTCTTGCTCTTTGTATGAGTACCTGTATACTGAACAAGGCTTCTCTTGTACCAAAACCGCTCCTGAAGCCGAATTGAGTGTTTCCTATGTGTTCCTCAATTTTCCTATATACCCTTTCATGTATTATTTTCAGAAAGATCTTTAGGAAATGGCTCATTATACTGATTAAGCGATGTTCGTCACATTTTTTTGCCCGTGTACTCTTAGGAATAGGTATAAACGTCGAGGTTAACCATTCCTCTGGGATTGATCCAGAATCATATATTTGGTTAAACAATTGTATTATTGTGTCTAGATGTTCTTCGTCTATAAGTTTTATAACTTCTATATAGGTGTTATCCGGACCAGGGGACTTTCCATTCTTTAGTCGCTTTATGGCTGTGATCACTTCTTCTCGAGTGATATAAGGCCCAGTTATGTCGTTGTTCGTTGCTATATCCCCTCTACTTGTGTCCTCAAAAAGTGTTTCTATATAGGTTTCCCATGTTTTTAAACGAGTTGTGGGAGCCCAGACTATGTTGCCTTGCTTGTCTGCAAGTAGCGTTCTCCCATTACTTTTGAATACGCCAGCTGCTTCTTTGATTTTCTTGTGCATGTTCAGTGTATCATGCTTTGCGCCTAAGTTTTCTATCTCGGTGCATTGTTCATGCAGGTACTCTGACTTTGCTTCTTTTATTCTTTCCTTGATCGTTATATTCAGTTTTTTGTATTCCAGTTCATCTCTGTTTTTTAGTTTCCGTCTCTCTGCCATTAGCTCCAAGATTTCGTTATTCATCCATTTTTTGTTCTATGTTCTGTTGTTCTGAGACAATGAGACAATGATAGTTATATAAGTAAATTTTGGTTGCAATAAAGATTTTATTTTCAAATAAGGTTTTGTTTGTTGATAACAAGACGCTGTTGAGATATTGATGCTTTTCTATCTGGCAACGAGTGCAACGATGGAGGTTTGAGTATTTAAACTCTATAAAAAATATAGATTAGAAAATCGTCACATTATTTACCTTGATGACACATGGTTCGATACACATGAGACGCGAGCAAAAGGGTGACTAGATCAAGAAAATGCTAAACCACACCCCCAGCAAACAAGAGAAAAATAATTAAAATTTTACATGCTGGTTCCGAAGATGGATGAGTTCCAAATTGTTTACGGTTGTCCTCCAAAAATATTAAACATTCATCTTTGGACTATCATGACGACACCACAGGAGAACTTTTTGAAGATTGGTTTTTAAATAGTCTTTTGTCCAATGTGCCTAACGAAAGCGTAATTGTAATGGACAATACTAACCGCCAAAGAAATAACGTTCCTAATGCAAATAACACTAAATTTGAAATTCTAAACTATATGTTAAAAATCGATATATATTTTGAAAATACATGTAAAAAATATGATCTAGAGATATTAAAAAGGAATATGTATCTGATGCCATTGCTGCCGATATGGGACATACGGTTTTACGCCCCGTATTACTGTATTTTTAATCCAATTGAGCATATGTGGTATCAGGTAAAATCCATCTTAGAGCAGAAAAACTTTATTCGAAGTAGTAAATATATGGGGCCACCTAGTCATCTTCTCGTCTGTTTTACGCTCCCATTCGTATCTTGACTAGTATGGGAGCGCATCCTCCTCATCGTCTTGTCCGTTTTACCCTCTCATTCGTATCTTGACTAGTACGGGAGCGCATCCTCAGGCAGGGATAATAGAAATATAGAGGGAGAAGGTAAAACGGACGAAACGATGAGGAGGATGCGCTCCCGTACTAGTCAAGATACGAATGAGAGAGTAAAACAGGCGAGATGAGGTGGCCCCATGTAATTACTACTATCCGACTCTAAATGCAAGTGCAGTAACATTAATTATAAAGGTTGTAGGTAATATTCCCAAAGAAAGTTGGATAAATTCGATTAACCATGTTATTAAAATACAAGATTTTTCTGTATCACTTACTAATAATATAGAACCACTTATTATTAATGTAGATGAAAGTGATAGTGAGAGTGAAACCAAATTAAATGTATAATTAAATTTAAGTTATAAGTTTTAGTGTATTTTAGCCAATAATAATAATAATAATAATAACAATTTAATCATATTTTATTTTTTCCAAAATTATTCAGTTCAAGTTCAACCATTCCGACTCTGGCGCCTTTGAAAAAAAGTAGGAATATTTTTATTGAAATTTATTGAGGCAATTAACATTTTGCCGAAAGGTATCGAAATATCTTGACTATACAACGACCGATTGCATAACATTTTGTTTAATTTTTTCCTTTATTTGGGTTTTTCGCCACTATCTAAAACTCAAAAAATATCAAAAATACCTGTACACAATACAATAAATACAGAAAGAATCACTGGGTAAAAACAAAAAACCAAACGGATACAAATTTCTCAGTGATTCTTTTTTGTAATAAATTTGCCTAACGAACAAAATTTTAAAGATATAAAAATGTTATAGAAAATTTTACAAACTTTTAACGTTAATGTTTCGGAGGGTACTCTCCCCCCGTTTTCAAAACTAAACTAAATAATAAATTATATTAATTTGTAATATATAAAGAAACGAATGAAAGTAAATCTATTTTTTTGTATATGTCAATGATACTCACATTGACAACAATGATTTTCATGACAGTGACATACTACCAAAAAATATATATATATGTAATGTTTATTGTGTGATTGTTTATTGTACTGATTGTGTATTCAAATATTTAAATGTGTTTAATTGTATTCTTTAGAATCGGGAACCATATTGAATTTAAATCTACCGAAGGCATAGCAATACAGTTATTTTTACTTAAATTAATTATATTTTCTTCTATATTTTGTTACCGATTCTTTTAATACCGTTTTGGAATTATTCCAATTGATTTGATGACCCGATTCCCATGCGTGTTGACAAATTCTAGATTTATTAAAATCGCCCTTTCTAAGAAGGTTTTTATGCTCTTTTACTCTAACATCAAACGGTCTAGATGTCTCACCTATATAGAATTTGCTGCATTCGCAGGGAATTTTATAAACCACATTTTTGGTATTTTGTTTGGTTTAGTCTTTGTTAATAGAGATCTAAGAGTATTTTTTGTTTTAAATGTCGTTCTTATGTTGTATTTGTTTCCTACTCTTTTAATTGTGTCAGAAATACCGCAGACATAAGGAATAGTGAGGTTAATTGTTTGAAAGTTATTATTATTGTTATTAATAACTTGTCTGTTTTGTCTAGTATCAAAATTTTTAAGCAATTTATCTATAAAATTTTTTGGGTAATTGTTTTTTATTAAAATGTCTTTTATGTGATTTGTTTCTTTTTGTAGTGTATCACTGTCGGTACAAACAAGTTTTGCTCTATCATATAAACTTTTAATTACTCCTATTTTGACCGATTTTGAGTAATTTGAAAAGAAATTGAGATACCTATCTGTGTTTGTCGGTTTTCTGTAAACTGTAGTTTTTAATGTGTTGTTTTGTTTTATTATTAAAGTGTCGAGGAATGGCAATTTATTCTCCTTCTCCATCTCTAAAGTAAACTTAATTGTAGGCTCTCGAGAACTTATATCTTGTAAAAAAATATTTAGATCGTCAATGCTATGTTGCCATATAGCAAAAATATCATCAACATACCTAAGCCATATTAATGCTTTGTAAGAGATTTATTTAATATGTCATTCTCGAGTTCCTCCATAAAGATATTGCTCATCAAAGGAGAAAGAGAAGAACCCATTGCCATTCCGAAATTTTGTTGATAATAATCATTTTCTAATTGAAAATATGTGGTTTTTAAGCACAGAGTTAATAATTCCAAAATTGTATTTATGTTTAGTTTAGTGCGGTCTTTTAATGTTGTGTCATGTTCTAATCTCTTCCTAACTACTAAAAGTGATTTATCAACTGGTACATTAGTAAATAAACTCATCACGTCAAAACTAACCACTAAATTTTGGTTTGTAATTTTAATGTTCGAAATTTTATCTTAAAAATCTGAAGTATTTTTAATATATGAATTTGTTCTGCCCGAAAGTGGATTTAAAATGTTTAATATACATTTTGCTAGTTTATAACATGGAGAATCTATAGTACTAACTATAGGGCAAAGTGGTATATTAGTTTTGTGTATTTTTGGTATACCATAGAAATGTGGTGGTTTACTATAATGTGGTGTAAGTTGTGATCTTTCTAGATCTGTAAATTCACAATGTATTGTAAATATATCTCTCTATTTTAAATGTTGGATCTGTAGGCATTTTAGTGTAATTTCCGTCATCAATTAAAGTTTTAATAACTGTGGCGTTACCTTTCTCTGATGGCAATATTTTAATAGATGTGTCTTTTTTAAATTTATCTATAGCTAACGTTTCCTCATGGTATAAATTTGATTTGATTTTAAATTATTTTTCTAAGATTTTTAAAAAGTTTAACCTAATTCTGTATTCATTTGCACTTTCCAAAGGTAATTTTTGAGCAACAGACTCTACTGCCGAAATAAAGTCTAATTTAGGAACATCTTTCGATGTAACACTAAAATTTAGTCTTTTAGAAAGTACATACTTTTCAGAATCAGATAATATTTTATTTGAAAGGTTAACTACAGTTTTATTAATGAAATTTTTGTCTGTATGGGAATTAATGTGTTTTGCATGTGTTCCATGTTTTTCAGTAATTAAATTTTTAAATTTCTTAATGTGAGTATTTTTTTGGATATTGAAGTGATATATGTAACTGGACTAGACGCTATTATAAATGTGATTGAAATCTACTTTAGTTACTTTTTCGTATATTTGTTGTAATGTATTTTTAATGTGAGTCTTTAATTGTTGTTTAGTGTATATGTGAAGTTGGATGCAATCTCTTAAAAGTGCTAAACTAGCCCTATGTAAAATATATATGCTTCTGTTTGTGTTATAAGCTGTACGTAAAGGTAAACCTTTTGGTATTATGTCACAATCTTTACATTTGTAAAGAAATGTTAAACTGTTTTCAGAATGTTGTAGTTTAATATATTTACTTTCTAAATATCTAAATAAAAAACATATCTCAGGCCCATGCCTGTAATCTAAGTAATGTTTGAATGATTGTGGCGTGTTCATATATTTTTTTCCTTTATGTGGGTTTTTCGCCACTATCAAAAACTCAAAAAATATGAAAAATACCTGTTCTTATTTAAAGAAAGAATCACTGGGTAAAAACAAAAAATCAAACGGAGACAAATTTCTCAGTGACTCTTTTTTGTAATAAATTTGCCTAACGAATAAAATTTTAAAGATATAAAAATGTTATAAAAAATTTTACAAACTTTTAACGTTAACGTTTCGGAGTGTACTCTCCCCCCGTGAAAAAACCCAAATAAAGGAAAAAATATATGAACATGCCACAATCATTCAGACATTACTTAAATAACATTTTTTTGTTAGTTACGACTTTTTTTAGGTAGTCTGAAAAATCATTGCAGCGACCAAGTGCTACATACAACATAGCCGACCGCTGTGGTCTGGTGGGTTAGTCGCCTGCCTGGCAATCCAAAGGTAGCTGGTTCGATTCCAGCGCTCGGATGGGGTTTTTTCTTTAATTCTTCTGTCCGTCTTACTTCCTGCCCTACACACACACACACACTTATATATATTCACATAAACACACACACGCCCACACATATCCACTCCTAAATATCTGCGATTGTTTCTAGGCAAGAGGGTAAAATCCGACAAAGAATTACCCCTCAGTCATGCCAGTTAAAGATTGGCGGGTTGATAGCCTGAGGGGGGTGCTGGCCTGGGTTTGTTGTTAGTTGATGACCGTGGTTCAGAACCCACGTTAAGCTGTAGGTCCAGTTAAGCTGTAGGCGCCTCTAACCGCAAATCCTTTCCTTACATACAACATACAAGATTCTAATTGATGATTGTAAAATCATTGAGTTAGAAACTAATGGGTTGTTCCTTAAGTTCTCACCACTTTTATAATTTGCTTGCTCCTCATCTATATTTATTTTGTTGTGTGTATATGTATTCAAAAGCCTTTTTCTTACTCTACAAAAATATTGGCATTTTTTCGGAAAAAAAATAGTTTTAGTTACATAGGCTTTTGAAATGGAAATTTCAGAAGCAGGTCGAGACATTTGCACTCTATATGGAGAAGACGCTATAGCCGATCAGATTGCTGGAGATTGGTTTGCCAAAATTGATTTCTGGTAAAACAACATCAATAAATTGGTGAAGAGATAGGAGCAGAACGGAAACGAACGGAATGGAACAATGACGGACAATACATCATTGATTAATCTGTTGTTACAATTATTGCTTTTTTTAACAACACTTTTTAATAATAAAAAAACGACGGGAACAAGTTATTAACTTATAAGCTTATAATAAAATCTGATAATTTTCTGGCAGTATAACTTGTAACAACGTGGCGGGAAATAGCGAACCGTTCTAAAGAGAAAACTGGCCAAATTAAACCTCGATCACGTCAAGTTGTGTACCGTCTCCGATCGTTCGAACTTGGCAATTCTGAATTAACGTGCAGACTTTCCGAGTTAGCGAAACGTAAGATGACGTCAAGACAACAAATGGAACATTTTACCGTAGCGGTGACGGAGACATGACGTGCAACCGTTGGAAATTATTCTGCGTCAGTAACACCTATGGCGTTGCGATCGTAATTAAAATTTATTTTATCTCTTTTCATTGAGGTATTCTAAGCTTCTTACTGAACAATCGATTGTTACAGTTCAGGAAATATCTGATAAAGTGTTCATATATATTACTAGTAGTAATAGTAGTAAACCAGTGCTTTTTAAACTATAGGTCGCGACCCTAAATAGGACCTGAAAGCGAAAATTAAATTCTTGAATTTGGTGTATATTAAAATACTTGAATTTTAGTGTACAGTTGAACCGCCGAGAGATTATCCCTGCGTCATTAACTGACATTATTAACATCCTATATCACAGACATTATCTCAATATGTTCTTTTTCTTTACCAAACGAGAGAAGCAGATAAAAATCAATACGTATGTTTTGGGGTAAGAGCAGTACGTTACGATAGCGATACAGCGGGGTAGAAAGGAAATGAAAGAAATAATTAAAATATGTTTGTTCGTACCGGTCATTAAAAGTTTCTCTATTGAGTTCAGCGGTCCTGCTTTGGTTGTCCTTTGAATTGTTTTGTTATTAATTTTGGGCTGTAAAGTCCAGTTTTATTGTAAAATAAGTTCTTATAAAAACTACTGCTATGGATTATTTTGTTATCGGTAAGTATGTGTAAAGAGTCATAAAGTTTTATTTCCTTCAATAATTCTAGCCTAAGCAAATACATTTTATAAAAAAAGAATAAAATATTTTACTTTGTTATCTATCACTTTTATTTTTAAACAAAATTTGTGCGACTATAGTTTCGTAAAACGACTTTACATTCTCAAATACTACTTTAAAACTAAAGCTTTACAGCTGTGTATCTATTCTATGTATCTAATTTTATACTTTTATTGGGGTTAATTTTTTACAATATTTTAAATAGTGGGGAATTTCGGAGATCCGTCTGATCGTTTAATAGCTGTCTAGACGGATCTTTATTATATTTATAAAGTTCGACAGCTTCTAAAATGTTTAATTTTTTGCTTTTGGGTGCTGTTTGTAAAATTTTCATATTTGTAATCTCGGGAAATATATGTCCGGTATCTAAGAAATGGTTCGCAAAATTAGAGTGTTGTTTCTTTAATATGTATGCAGATTTATGTTCTTTGTATCTGCTCTGAAAATGTCTGCCGGTTTGTCCAACATAGCAGCTACTGCACTCGTTGCAACTTAACATATAAATTCCAGATTTTGTATTTGCTGATGTTTTATCTTTGGCATTAAGAATTAATTTACTGGTTGACTGGGTGGAAAGGAGCGAGTTATTTGTTCTGAAATTGGACCGAAATGTGAAATTTTACAGTACTTTTTATCATTTGTTTGTTTTACTTTTGGATATACTTGATGAATTAATAATTGTTTACGTTTTTTATTAATTAAGTAACTTAATTTTAAGTTTCTTTTTCTTTAATCTTAAGTTTCTTTTTCTTTGAAACCGTTATTTTGTGCTATTAGTTTAATTGTTTGCAGTTCTATTTTTATATTATTTTTAGATAGTGGAATTGCGAAAGCTCGGTGGATCATAGACTTATATGCAGCATATTTATGTGTAATGGGGTGGATTGAATGTTTTGTAATTGTTATATCTGTGTATGTGGGTTTTCTATACATATAAAGTCTTCAAAAACATAACGAATTTCTCGCCAAAACAGTCAATAAAAAAACTCGGTGGACCTTACAAAAAAGCTTAGCAAACTATCTATACCAAAAAACGGGTTTCTAGCATCCTTTGACGTTATTAAGTTTTTTTGTGCGTCATTAAGTTTTCTTAGTATTCTTTTGGATATTATCTTGGTGAAAACTTTGCACACCACTGATAGGAGGCTTATTGGACGATAGTGTTTTAAATCTTCCCGTGCTCTTTTCTTATGTAAAAGAATCACTTCTGCAGTTTTCCATTAGCTGGGTACTTCTTGTTGTTTGAGGCATTTTGAGTATAATTTTGCTAGTGTTTTATGTAAAGTCCGACCACCAGCTTTTAACATCTCAACAGTTATACTATCCTTTCCTGGAGCCTTGCCATTTTTCATCGAGTCGATGGCCTTTGTCATTTTCTCCACGAGGATATCCGGCACTTGTTCTTCAGTGAGCATTGCTGTTCTTGCTTGATTCTGGTCCTCATATAACTTTAAATAAAATTTTCGGACAACTTCTAACATTTCCGTCCTTTCCCTGCACATTGTACCATCCTCACGGATTAAGGAAAACATTTGTTTGTCTTTCTTAGCTTCTGCTTAGCTTTGTTAATTCCCCTGTTTTCTTCCAGAGTTTTTTTACACTAGATGCACGTTGAGTCAGCACGTTTCCTCTCGAATATGTTTTCTTATAGTTTTGCAAAGCTCACCGTACTCGACCCTGCCAAAAGGACTGTCTGCATTCTTCATTCTCCGACGTTTTTTCATTAAATGAATGGTCTCATTGGAAATTTTTGACTCTTTGAAACATTTATCTTTTGGTACTACTGAAGTCACCGTTTTAAGCACACTGTTGGTGATTTCTTTATATTGTTCTGTAATTTCCATCTCCTCTGGGTCTTGTAACACAGCAAAGCGGTTCGACAAAGTAATTTCAAAATCTCTGCCCCTCTCCAGTAGCTTTCCGGAATCCACTTTGCCACCTTTTGATCTTATCATTTTTTCGCGTTCTTTTCGGCAGTTTATCCTAATATGTACTCGTAGCATTCGGTGATCACTTCCCACATTAAATTGGTTTAGGACAGTACAATTGCAAAATATTGCTTTATCGTTTGACATGATGTAATCAATTTCACTTGTGAGTCCAGATGAACTTTTCCATGTCCATTTTCTGTTGATCTTTTTCTTATAAAACGAATTCATAATATAGAGTTCTCGTCCTTCAGCAAAGTCAACCAACCTGTCGCCTGTATTGTCCCGCTCGCCATTTCCATATGGGCCAGTTGCATTTTCACCAGTTCTTGCTTTTCCGATTCTGGCATTAAAGTCGCCCATCAGAATTTTTATACCTACACTGCTCTTTGTCTAAAAGTTGGGCCACATCATACAATTCCTCAATTTCCTCATCTCTATGCCTTATAGTTGGTGCATAAGCTTAGATGATTTGAAGCTTAAACTTTTTTTAGCTGAATGACGCATTGGGCTAATCTGTCAAATATACTTTCGAATTTGACTACACTGTCCTTCAGCTTTCGATTGATGAAGAATCCAATTCCACCACATCGTCCATTATCCGTATCTCGGGTGTAGAGCACATGATCAGTTGGTTCTAGTTTGATTAACTCGATGTATATATACCAGGTGTCCCATTAAGGATGGATCGCGGCCGTATCTTGAAAACTATTTATCCCACAGCTTTGAGGAAAAAAATATTATATTAAAACTGACCGTGAGAAATTCACCAAAAATATTTTTAAGCTTCTAAAACGACCGCAAGAGGGCGTGACGAGCTAAACATTTTTAAAAATCTTTTTTTTTTGTGTATTTTCAAGTGTTAACCGAGTAAGAAAAATTCTCAGTTATAATTAGCAAACTGTCTCCTACAACTTTGTTTTTTGACATTTTGTCGTAACTTCGCGAATAAAGAAGTGGGGGGGGAGTTTTACCTATTTAGATAAAAAGTCGTCTAATGTCCGTTTGCCTAAACCGATTTTCCTCAATTTGGATTAATTTAAAAGGCAATTGCTGGGACAATCAGATAATCTGGGAGATAAATTATTTAGTTTATAAATGAAACCGCGAGGTGGCGTTACATTCAACAATAGCTTTTTTGAAGTTTTGTTCAGTTTTTTCAAATGGAATGGTACAGCTTTTATTTCATGGTTAGAAAGGCAATTTAAAGAGGAATCATCCAGTGAAAACCCGAAATCGATATCTCTGACATGTCAAGAGATATTTCGATTTTTCGTAAAGTGTGAAGGAAGGCAAACATTAGGTTAATATTTTTTTAACTTAATGCAGGTAGTAGTGAAATAATAACTGATTTTTTTAGCGTAGCATTTATATATGAACTGGAACACAATGACAAACTACTTTTTTCGTATGTTTTAGGGAACAGGAATAATAAAAACAGGTGAGATTTTGATTTTCTAGAAAGAATGGCACCAATTAAAGGTACAATATAATCATAGTTTCCACAATAACATAGCTAGTTTAATCTTTATAATTTACTTTCTTCTAAACAAAGATAGTTTTATCAAAGAAATAAAACGGATTAAAGAGCTAAAAATATGTATAAATAATTTCGTTCGAGAAAGAATCTTCGACTTTTTCAAAAGGAACAGAGTGAAATCAGATTTATAGTAATACCGTTTGATGTCAATTAATACTAGAGGCAGACAAGTTTAAAAAAAAAGTCGTCCTTAAGGTAGTTTACTAACCCTGTAATAGGTCAATAAAAGTCTGAAACCAAAGCTATTTGGGAAGACATTACCATTTGTTAATTCATATTTGGAATTTTTCAGATTAAAACCGGAATTTCCGAGTGATTTTTTTTATTTGGTACCAAAATGATTCCCCAAGTGTCGATGGTAAATGCCATGGGGGCAAATTCGGCATGTTTTATAACCAAAATATAAATATTAGTAATTTAAGACTTGTTAAAAGGGTGAGCAATAATAGAATATGATTCTATCGCATATTTAGATGCATATGGACGCATTCAAATAGCAAAAACTAGGAAAATCATGAGATTTCAGTATTAGATTTCTGAAGATGCTAAGAATGATGATGCTAACATGGTTAGCGAAACGCGCGACCAGGAAATTATCAATATTGATTTTTAGTAGAAAAGCTCATTATATTTGCTACGTTGTAAAAGTTCGTCTCTGCAAAGATGTATTGGACTACGTAAAGAGATTCGTAAGTCGCAGTAAAATTTTTGCAATCCGCAATTCCTGAAGGATTAGAGTTATACATTTTATAACTACTTGAATGACACAATCATATAATTAATCATATTTTATGGTAAAAAATATTGACAAATAGAACGCCCAGTGATTGTTTATTAAATGAGGATATGGCAATATCGCACTGCTAGTACTACAACTATCGGGAGTAATATTTTGTAAATAGAAATGGAAAAAAGAATAACTACAACAAAAAAGGCGATATTATGTTTCAATTGAAACCTATGGAATGCGAACAATAATATGATTATTAGTATGATAATATGAACAATAATAGAAAGAATGATCTAATATATTACTACCCGAACTATAAAAGCCATGAGATGGCTGGTCGAATGGCGACTAGCAATCAATGGCAGCAAAACCCAGGCTGTCTTTTTCACTCGAAACTCTTAGTCCGCCAGAATATCCATATACACGGACTACCTCTCAAGTGGGTCAAATCGGCTCACTACCTGGAACTCGAGTTCGGACAAGGCCCTTACGTGAACGTCGCATCTCAAAAAGGCTACCGGGACAGCATACGGCATGCTCCGTATACTGTACCCCTTAATCAATAGAAGAAGTAAGCTCACGCTTGACAACCAACTAACCCTGTATAAAACCAAGGTCCGATCAGTCGTTATCTACGGACATCCGGCCTGGTTCCCGTTCCTCCCAATTTCTTCGATTAAAAGACTTTAGTCACGTGCGCTTCGCACTTTAGTAAACGCTCTCTTGTGTGTAAGGAATGCGCAAATCCACCGGGAGAGAGATATTCCAAAGATTCAGACGTTCCTGTCCAGACTACTGGACAAATTCCTAGCCAATGCGTCCCGTTGAGACAATCCACGCCCGGCAGCTTCATTACCGGCCGTTGCCCCAGTATGACCCCTTACTTTCGGTCATCAGAATCTTGCCTAAAGAACGGTAACTAAAACCCTCCGGATAAACGACTCTGTCGCGACATCCGGAACAAATCAAAGAATCAAAGTCAACTTAACACCCAGGAAGAAGTAGTAGTACCCGAACTATAAAGACATGGCGTGAGACCCTATCATTCTATACATTCACTAATGTCCGTATATCACCTCTTAAAATTCACTCCGATACAACTTAAAAAAGGTATCACAAAAATTGTTTATTGCTCAATATTGTGATAAAAAATAAATACAGAGAAATTTCAGCTGCTCGCTTAATATCATGTCAGTATGAACAGCATGCGATTGCTAAAAAAAATGCGATTCATACTACATAAAGTAATATAACAGAGAGCAAACAGAAATAGCCAGTTTAATATCTCTGAAATCTCTAACATGCAAATAAATAGTTTGAAGCAGGTAATTTCGGTTGGAGAGACCAAAACAACCGTTGGCCAGCGCATTCAGGTTAACAGCGCAGGCATCAGATATAATTTGAGCGGTGGCCGACACACATTCAATGTTTCGGTAGTGTTATTACCTATGTGCAACTTATTTTAAGTGAATTGCGTACGTATATGTTAACAATGCAACAACATCGGTCAAATGAACGTGATTACTTTGAGGTCTGCGGGTATAATATAAGGTAATTTTGCGGTTTCCATCGGATTATCATAGAAAATGATTTTAGGGCAATTTCCAATTTGCTTTGTTAACAGATAAATATATAAGATTTTATCTATCTGAATAATCTAATAATTCTGTCTAGTGAAATACATGGATCGTATATATTTTCATTTAATGTAGTCGTCATCGAAAGCTTTCCTCATAGGTAAATAAATTATTTTTTTACAGTTAAACTTCTTAACAAGGAACTTTTCTTCTTTGTGCTAGCAGGACTTTTACTGTTGCTTATATAATCAACAATTTTCGTTTTTTTCAGCAGTTTATTTCACCATTTTACGAAACATATACAGAAAAATGAACTTGTAATGTAATTGTTTACTAATTGTCAGTTTAATTTTTGGCCTTTTTAGACTCTCTTCGAGTTAGTGGTTTAGACTTGGTTGTTTTAGTATAATAAAATCATTGAGGCTTTTTTAGACTTCTTTAAGCATTGTGCAGCAGCTATAAATCAGCGGATGATGGATGAGCAGAGACCAGAACCGATGAATATCTTGAGGAGCCAAGTTTCGAAAATTTTCGATTTTTTTGTGTGTCTGTGACCGCTTCCAGAAATATTTTTGCTATATATAACCGTACGTTGTCCCGGACTATAATTGACACTCGTCTCTCCTTGCCACGATAAGGTGTTTTCCCTCAGAGCAAACTCATAGGACATAATGCTCAGCTGATCCCTACAAATACACAGCAATATATTTTTCGTGTCTAAATAGTGTGCTTAATAGTGCCTTATTAATCGTCGTTGTGCAAAAGAAACATCTCAGAGCCCTTCGAAATTAAAACTGGAGTGAGACAAGGGGATGGACTCTCGCCACTCTTATTTAACTGTGTTCTAGAAAAACTTATACAGGAGTGGCGTGAAAAAAAGTCGGCCCTGAATATTGACCAGCCCATTAAACTGGGGAGAACCAACATCAAAATTGATTGTCTGGCATTTGCTGATGATCTAGCGATTTTAGCTTAAGATGTATTAACGGCACAGAAACAGATTGAAATCCTAAAAGAAAAAGCAGAAAATGTAGAACTCCAAATTTCCTTTGAAAAGACACAATATATGACCTGCAACAGACTATTTCTAAAAACAAAATATGGTAACATCAGAAGAGTCTCTCAATTCAAATATTTGGGTGAAATAATCATGGAAAATGGGTTGGAAAAAGCGGCCAATAAGGGTAGATGTCAAAAAATGGAAACGGCATTGAGACTTACACAAAATATTTACAACAAGAAATGCCTATCTAACAACACAAAACTGAGACATTACAACACAGTTATTAAGCTAGAAAGTCTATATGCTGCAGAAACGCCCATTTTGAAAAGAAAGAGGGACATCGAGGACATTGAAAAGAAGGAAAGAAAAATCATAAGAAAAATCCTAGGCCCCAAACAAATAAACAGCACAACATACCGACTTCGAGAAAACCAAGAAATCAAACAATACACAGATATACATAGCGATATGAGAAAAAGAAGACTTAAGTTTTAAGGACACATAAAACGGATGAATTCGAGTAGGATAACTAGACAAATAGTCGAATTTTATGAAAATAGGAGTAGAGCTAAAGTAGAAATAATTAAATGGACTGCTGCAATTAAAGAGGACCTAAGATCAGCAAATATTTCACAAAGTGAAATTCAGGATAGAGGCTGTTTCAGACATAAGGTTAACGTTTGGAAGGTTGGGCAGAGAGAAAAATGTAGGAAGACTGGAACAACTTGGTCTGACGAAAGGAAAAAAGCTCATAGCGAAAGAATGAAATTAGTATGGGCGCAAAGGAAGGCAAACAACAACAAACGCCTCTAGTTGTACGGCGCGTGGTCCACCAGGGCCCATACGTAAATAATATATATATATATATATATATATATATATATATATATATATATATATATATATATATATATATATATATATATATATCATCATCATCATCATCAGCCCGTGTCGATCCACTGCACGATGAAGGCTTCTTCAGCATGTTTCCAACTTTCACAGTCCTGGGCTTTCCTCTGGCACTCGGCTCCAATACACTTAACGATGTCATCAATCTATCGTGCTGTCGGTATTCTTTGCAGACGTTTGCGATCAAGCGGTATCCACTCCAGGATTGCCTTGCCATGCATCTCTTGAACGTGTACGGAATACGGAACGTGTACGGAATCTTGTGTACGGAATACTCCTTCAAGGCCAGCCGAGAAAAGAATAGGCGATATTGCGTCACCCTACCGTACACCTTGTTTTAAATTAATTCCCACTACAAGATCACCAAGGTGAATTGTGGCTCTAGCTCCATCATATATCGATCTTAATAGGTTAACATATGCTTTATCTACCCCTTGGCTAAACAGTGCATCCATTATCACATGCTTTGAGATGGAGACGGAGTTTTTCGTAGTCGATAAAAGCCAAGTACAATGGCATGGTGTATTCGTTGTGCCTTTCTACGGCCTGCTGTACAACCTGGATGTGATGCATTGTACTGAATCCACTTCTGAATCCTGCTTGTTCTCTCGGTTGTGGGTCATTCAGTTTTTTTAATATTCTTTTAGAAATTATCCTAGTGAAAACTATATACATTACTGATAGCAGGCTTATTGGATGATAAATATTTCAATTTTCATGTGCTCCTTTTTTATGTAAAAGGATCACTTCTGCATTTTTCCATGAGTCAGGTACTTTGAGGCATTTTGAGTATAATTTTGCCAGTGGTTTATGTACCGTCCGACCACCAGCTTTTAGCATTTCGACAGTTACACTGTCCTTTCCTGGAGCCTTGACGTTTTTCATCGATTTTATAGCATTTGTTACTTCCTCCACTAGGATATCTGACATTTGTTCTTACGAGGGTATTGTTGTCTTTGATTGATTTTGATCTTCATATAACTGGAAATAAAATTTTCTAACAACCTCTAACATTTGTGTGCACACCCTACACACTGTGCCATCGTCACGCCTTAAGGCATATATTTGCGTTCTCTTGTTTTTCAATTTTTGTTTAGCCTTGTTAATTCCTTTTTTTTTTCTTCCAGAGTTTCTTCCACTACCTGTATGTTGAATCGGCGCGTGCCGATGGCATGGCATCTCATATATCGACATGGCCAATTTAAATGGTCATGGCTTTAGTCGTTCCTTCATCCGCTTTTCAGGTGTCCAGCTTAGGCCCAACTGATGACGGCTTAAGGCCAGAAGCCGGTCTTGGGAGACGCTTTCTGGCGCTTTGGATGGCGGAGGAGGGAATGGCCAAGCACGACGTGGAGCACGGGTATATATTCGTTCATTTTATGTCATTCATTTTTGTTGCTTCTTTACAATTAATCATGCATGTCCAATAATCTTCTGACACGTCAAATTTATTATAAATGCACAAAGCCTGTGACCTACTCACTCTAACCAGCCTACGATCGATGAAACTACTATATTTCATATCAAATGATATAATGCATTCGACAATAAACGCAAATAGATGTTGAGCGTTTATCAAATCCCCAGTATGCAAATACATAGCCCGAAATAGGTAATTTCGACTGAAGGGACCCAAACAACCTCGAAGGGAATAACCTTTTATGAAATAATAAGTTCAATTGCTGTCGTGGCATTTTAGTTAATAACGAGGGCAACAGGGCATCATACATAACTTCGAGGGCGGCCGATATGCATTCCTGTTTCGGTAATGTTGTTGGCACTGTGCAACTTACTTTGGCTGAATTACGAGTTGTGTTAATAATGCACCAATGTCGCCTAAATAGAGAGGCGAGATCACATCTAGGTTCAATGGTTCAACCAGTTTTGTAATTTCTAACTGATAATCGCAGAAAATGAATTTGCGACACATTTCAATTAGTATGTGAATCGTTTTATCAAAGAATAAATTAAACAAATACAGATAAAACTCTTAAGTTTATCTAGCTCATTCAAGCAATAACGATTAATAGTTCTTTCATGAATTACCAAAAACAGAGCCTTCATTTTATTCTAAAATATATTTATTTAAACTTAAGGATTTTCATTTTTTTTATATTGAATTAATAAGTAGTATTATTTGTCACAAAACTATTTTTACTAAAATTTCCCCAAGATCTCTTATCGAGATTTGTTCGTGTTCCTATGCTTCTAGAGTAACAAAAAGTATTTTAAAAGCACTTCTTAAACGCACTTGATTACAGAGGTCGACATGACTTTTGTAACATTAATAGCATATCCCATATCCTTAGCATATCCCATTTTCAGCTAGCTGCTTTTCCTTTATTTACTTGATTTATACTTGACTTAAAAGTACAAAGATAAGGAGTACTTTGGTATAAAGTATTGCAGTTTTTTTGTGTATGGTACAGTAAGGCAACAAAAGAACATTACAATAAGAAATATTGGCATTGTAGAACATCTTTTGAAACTCATACTTCAAACAAAAAATATATCGCCCTTGTTAACCCAAAACAGGTGTTTCTTTCGCCTCTCCATATTAAGGCTGGACTAATGAAAAACTTTGTGACAGATATGGACAAAAAAAGTAATGGTTTGAAGTATCTAAAAGAAGTATTTTCTCAATTAAATGATGCAAAACTAAAATAAGGCATATTTATTGGGCCACAAATAAATTCTTCAACATCTAGGTGATTTCCGTATTCAAGAAAACAAGAAAAAATAAATGAAAAGGAACTGACAGCTTTGAAGAGATTTGTAAGTGTAATGAATCCTTTTTCTTTTTTGTTGCCCTTTCTGGGCAATAAAAAAATTATAATAACTCATAGATGAACTCTTGAAAGCTAATGAAATACTCGGGTGTCACATGTCCTTAAAATTCATTTTTTATACAACCATTTGATTTTTTTCGGAATATTTGGATGCAGTAAGCGACAAACCAGGAGACAAGTTTTACCAGGACATCAGCACGATGGAAGCAAGATATCAGGGACACTGGAACCCAACTATGTTGGGCAACTACTGTTGGTTTTTAAAAAGAGATGATGCTACAAGAGAAAAAGTGAAATATTTTGTCGCTGTTTGACATCTCATGTAATATATTTTTTATTCATCTCCTCAGTAACGTCTGTGTATAGATTTAAAACATTTTACATGTTTATATGAAATAAATATTAGATAGTAAAAATATGTGGTCTGTACGTGCTACATAATCAGCTTATCATTTTTGGAGGTTATCCCATATATAGATAGTGCAATACTTTCATTTTTTACCTTTTCGATCGAAGATCTTGTAAGAACTACCAGAGTTAGTAGTAGAATCTCTGATGCACTATTCTGAACAAGAACGAGACAATAATGGTCTATTGCTTCCCTTTCCGGTCGTTAGAGTGGATTGTTACGTTAGTTGCTAATACTTGGATAAGTTTAGTATAGGTCATTTTTTGCGTGTTGCAGCAGCCTTAATGATTAGTATGTCCACTGTTAGTTCTATTACACAAAAGGTGAAAAACAATAAGATTTTAAAATCAACTAGAAAGCGTAGTTCTACTAAAAGAGTTACCAATACTTCAGCTTTGGATACAAGTTCTATTCATGACACTATTTATATTATGTATGAACACTGTAAGTATTTGTACTAAGAATTGTAGAAAAGATTGTTCTTAATCCCATTTTCAGGACAGTATTTAACTTTGAATTCCTTACATAAGCAATTAAAAGAGAAACGGTTTGATGGATGCCATATATCATTGTGCAACATATTGAAAAAAGCAGGTTTTAAATGGAAGAAAGATGATCCAAGACTAGGGCTTATGGAATTTTCCAATGTTGACCTAAAATATATATTTTTGAGAAGTTATATGAAGGAAAGAAAAACACCTTTGATCAAGAAAAACAGAATCAAGCTTACAGAAAATGAAATAATGAAATGGTATGACGGAGAGCATATACTTGATTGAAAATAATTGTTTGTATTAATGAAAATATAAGTACATGAAGATCGTTCATTGTTTTTTCGATTTTATACTTGCATATTACACTGGGGAACAATTTAAAAAATAATTTCTGTTGAGTTCGATATTTAAGCTGTTTTATACGTAAATTGACATGCTAATTCCAAAACTTTATTTAGTTTTTTTCTATCACGTCAAGTTTTTTCTTTACTGTTGTTGCGCATCCGACTAAGCTTGGCGAATCACAAAAGTCATTACTGCTCTCCTACCCGCGAACCTTCTTCGACCTAGGAGTGGGGGCGTGAGTGACGTTGCGTCATCCAAAACTAGTTCGGTTAGTTACGCATGAGATGCTAAAGTACGCGGGTCTGTGTCGCTCTGATATAGTGAAGTCAAAGTATACATACACTACTACAGATTTTCGTTATGTCTGCCTCTGGTAGTTCTAGTCGTAAGTGCTTAAACAACCCTGATTCATTTTGTTAAATATGACTAATATTAGTACATTTGTCTGGCAAGCCTATTTTGCTTATTTTAAAGTGAAAATAGGTGACCAAGATAAATCATGGGCCTCTCATAAAGTGTGCATGCAGTGTGTAGAGAGTTTACGAATGTGGACGAAGAGAACACGTAATAAACTTTCGTTTGGTATACCAATGGTTTGGCGAGAGCCCAAAGATCACTTAAGTGATTGCTACTTTTGCATAGTGAAAACAACAGGATTCAACAAGAAAAACAAACATAAAATTGAGTGCCCTAGTTTACCGTCAGCTTTACGCCCTGTGCCTCATTCAGCTGAAATTCCAGTGCCAGTTTTTCAAGAATTACCTTCTTTAGAAATACAAGAATGTGAATCAAGTGAAGATCGAAGACGACTCCACCGACGAAGAATTCAAAGTTTGCAATGATTCTGTTCGTAAAGGATTCAATCAACATGAATTAAACAATTTAGCACAAGATTTGGGACTATCCAAAAAAGCATCGGAATTATTAGCGTCAAGACTGCACGAAAAAAATTTGCTTGACAAAGGAGCTAAAGTCACTTACTATCGATCCAGAGAAAGTGAATTTAGCCAGTATTTCAGAAATAATGACGGATTTGTATATTGCCAGAACGTAGAAGGTTTAATGAAAGAATTGGCCATTTCTAACTATAACACTACTGAATAGCGATTGTTTATAGATAGCTCAAAGCGTAGCTTGAAGTGTGTTCTCCTACATAATGGAAATTTATACGGTTCAGTCCCAATAAGTCATTCAGTTTCTTTGCGTGAAAAATATGACGACATAAAGAAAGTCATTGACTTGTTGCAATATAACATGCACCAATGGATCATCTGTGTTGACCTTAAAATGGTCTGTTTCCTTCTTGGCCAGCAACGCGGGCATATCCCTGTTCTTTGTGCATGTGGGACAGCAGAGCTCGTGAGAAGCATTGGGTGCAATCGAACTGGCCGCCAAGATCTGACCGAAGACTAGGTGATCCAAACATTTTAAATCAGGCACTTGTCAACAGAAAGAACATTGTATTTCCGCCTTTCCATATAAAACTAGGTCTCATGAAGCAATTTGTTAAGGCTTTGTCAATTGAAGGAGACTGCTTTAAGTATATCATTTCGACATCCCCTAACCTGTCATATGAAAAGATAAAGGCTGGTGTGTTTGATGGTCCACAGACTCGGAAACTCATTAAAGATGAAAATTTCACTGAAACAATGACCGAAACTTGAAAGGAATGTTTGATTGGCTATTAAAAATATAGTTAAAGACTTTCTTGGAAATACACGAACCCCGAATTACATCGAAATTGTTCAACAACTCTTGGAGAGCTTTAAAAAGCTTGGTTGCAACATGAGCATCAAACTGAATTTCTTACATAGTCATCTTGCTAACTTCCCAGAAAATCTTGGTGCTGTTAGTGATGAACAGGGCGAGCGATTCCACCAAGATCTAAAGGTTATGGAAGCGCGGTATCAATGTCGATGGGATGTCAGTATGACGGCTGACTACTGTTGGAGCATCAAGCGAGAATGTCCACAAACTAAATACTCCAGGAAAAGCTATAAGAAGAAATTTTTACCATAATATCTTTTATTTATTTTTTGTATAAACACAATTTAACTTTTAATAATGTGTTAACCTTTGTATGAATAAAATATTCTAATCTATTTGGTCAGATCTCACCTTATTTCCTTTCGTATATACACTTTTAAGGTAAAATGAAGGGTATGCTGTAGCTTAAGAACTTGACGTGATAGAGAAAAACTGTGAATATTTTTGAATTCAGAGATGAAAAATTAATCAAAAACAAGTCACAGATCCAAATCAACAAAATTGCCGTTCCCCAGTGTTATATATCTATACATGTCAATGGTAATTATATAATCTTTTTATTTTAATAATGATTCAAATATTAAAAAATGTCCGTGGTTTTTGAACGAAGCATTTTACATGCGCTGAATCTATCTAGAAGTATTAAAGCGACGACGCTTCCAATACTTTCAACATCTATTATAATTTTCTAAGTTATTTGGTAATTGCATTTAATTTAGAGATATTTTTTTTTGTTATTAAAGTTTAAATTGTAAAAATGATTCCCTAAAGTAAGATTGTGATATTTCGTCTTCTTCTTCTTCTAACGGTATGGCCCTGCTACGAGGTGATTTGCCAGCTCGAAACAGAGGTTCTAGATAGGTGAGAAAGAACTCCTAGAACTTCGTAGAATATTTAACAAACTAAGCTTTTAGAAAATTACAAAATAGATAAGTCCAACTATAGCAGTTTATTCTACAACTTGGTTACCACTGAACGCATCCGGCTTCATTCGGCCTGGTTACCGGCGTGACAATGGATCGAATACTATGCGATTAAATTTAGAGTGACAAACACAGTCACTAATATAGTTCAGTATAATAAAGAAATTCCTTCAACATGAACCCATTCATACATAAGCCAATTCAAAGTCACAAACACTGTCATGAGGTTCTTCGGAATTAACAATGTCACAAAAATCCGTCCAAATAAAGTAAAAATATTAAGCTATTTCAAGGTCCACGTGGATTTAAAACGGCGAATGACTCGCCTCGTTTTACACGATGTGAACACTATGAAAAACGAGTCGGGGTTATGATATTTAATCACAATCTGACGATTGGACAGTCAAAATGTTGATCACGTGCTTAATGACGGGCAACTGGTTTTATTTTGTACGAGTACTATCAATGTTACCTCAAACAAGTTTAAATTTGATCTGTGTTGTTTAAAAGAAATCATTTTGCGTTGCTGGCGTTTCAACAATATACTTTGTAAAAAATCTGACATGCGCTTGTCTTCGTTTTTGTTCCATGGCATCTGCTCCGACAGAGTTATTTTAATTTTTGATCCAATATAATGCAAGACTGTAGATCAAATATTATGTTTATTTTCGATATTAATGATAAACTGTGTATGTAGTTCAAGAAAAAAATATTACGCAGATCAAAACAAAAATGAAATGAATGACGCCGAGACTTAAATGTAATTTTAAAGTATAGCGTCTAGAAACATTCTCAGTAACAATAAATTATCAAAAGTACGGACAATTTTTAATCTACTCAAGTTCATAATATTTTCTTCTCAGTAGTCATTTAACTTGTTTACGTTTGTTGTTTGTTTAAGTAAAAACATTAGTAAATATAACCTGTAATTAAATGACCCGAACACTTTTTGTTACCTTTATAGCAAATATATGGTGAAAAAGTTTCCAAAATCTATAGGTGAAATGTATAATTTAAAGAAAGAATAACTTAAAGACGTTGAAAACCATGGATTCCTAACAATGGTTTCAAAATATACCATGTGTCCCATTAAGGATGGATCGCGGCCGTATCGTGAAAACTATTTATCCCACAGCTTTGGGGAAAAAAAATAGTACTAAAAATGATCATGAGAAATTCACCAAAAATATAGGGCGTGACGAGTGTTAACCGAGTAAGAAAAATTCTCAGTTATAATTAGCAAACTGTCTCCTACAACTTCGTTTTATGACATTTTGTCGTAATTTCATGAATAGAGGGGGGGGGGGGGTTGTTTTACCTATTGAGATAAAAAGTCGTCTAATGTCCGTTTGCCTTAACCGATTTTCCTCAATTTGGATTGATTTAAAAGGCATTTGCTGGGACAATCAGATAATCTGGGAGATAAATTATTTAGTTTATAAATGAAACCGCGAGGTGGCGTTACATTCAACAATAATTTTTTTGAAGTTTTGTTCAGTTTTTTTCAAATGAAATGGTACAGCTTTTACTACATGGCAAGAAAGGTAATTTAGAGAGGAATCGTCCAGTGAAAACCCGAAATCGATATCTCCGACTTGTCAAGAGATATTTCGATTTCTCTGAAAAAAATCAGTTAGTTTTAATTTTTACCATAATATTAAGTTAAAAATTGGTCTTAATAATAATATTAAGACCAATTGACAATAGACCAGTTGACAATTACCAGTGACAATAGACCAAACTTAAAATAATTGGTCTATTGTCACTGGTTAAAAAATATGTGTAGTGGAAATAAACAATTCTTAAAACGCATACTATGACTGATGAAGCTAATTTTAGCAGTGATGGAGGCGTTAACTTACATAATATGCACTTCTCGGCAGTTGCTAATCCTCACTGGATGTTAGAAATCAACCACCAAAATAGATGGAGTGTGAACGTATGGTGTGGAGTTTTGGGAGACAAAATTATTGGTCCCTTTATTTTAAATCGACATTTGAATAGTGAAACATATTTAAATTTTTTACCAAATGGACTGCCAGAACTAATGGAAGATGTTTCGTTGGAAACAAGAAGACAAATGTGGTACCAGCATGATGGATGCCCTGCCCACTTCTCGCAGGTTTGAAACTTCTTGGATGCTTCGTTTCCAAATCGTTGGATAGGACGGGGTAGTTTATTTTCGTGGCCGGCGCGCTCACCGGATTTGACAGTCCTCGATTTTTTACTTGTGGGGAAGACTAAAAGACCTTGTTTTTCAAACTCGTCCTACCACACGAGAAAGCATGATTGAAAGAATTCAAAATTCAATAACCAGCATTTCAAGAGCGGAAATTGAAGCTGCCGTTTTTAGTACTCGTCGAAAAATAAATATTTGCATTTCTAAGGATGGAAGGCATTTTGAACATTTAGAAAGGTGTTAAAGTTCAGATTCTGTTAATTATTAAACTGTTGTGCTGTTAATTTTATTTGACTGTTATTATTATTATTATCTTCGTTGTTGGCCCGTTGGTCTTTAAACACGCTCCAAATTAATATGGCACGAAGAATTTGGACCAGTCGTAAGCCTGGGTGAAGTGTGAAGGAAGGCAAACATTAGGTTAATATTTTTTTAACTTAATGTAGGTAGTAGTGAAATAATAACTGATTTTTTCAGAAAAATCGAAATATCTCTTGACATGTCAGAGATATCGATTTCGGGTTTTCACTGGATTATTCCTCTTTAAATTACCTTTGTAGCCATATAATAAAAGCTGTACCATTCCATTTGAAAAAACTGAACAAAACTTCAAAAAAACTATTGTTGAATGTAACGCCACCTCGCTATATAAACTAAATAATTTATCTCCCAGATATATCTGATTGTCCCAGCAAATGCCTTTTAAATGAATCCAAATTGAGGAAAATCGGTTAAGGCAAACGGACATTAGACGACTTTTTATCTCAATAGGTAAAACAACCCCCCCCCCCTCTATTCATGAAATTACGACAAAATGTCATAAAACAAAGTTGTAGGAGACAGTTTGCTAATTATAACTGAGAATTTTTCTTACTCGGTTAACACTTGAAAATACACACAAAAAATTATTTTTAAAAATGTTTAGCTCGTCACGCCCTCTTGCGGTCGTTTTAGAACTTTAAAAATATTTTTGGTGAATTTCTCATGATCATTTTTAGTACAATTTTTTTTCCCCAAAGCTGTGGGATAAATAGTTTTCAAGATACGGCCGCGATCCATCCTTAATGGGACACCTGGTATAGTGAACGAGTAGTAATGGACGAGTGTAATGAACGAATAGTAATAGAAGTCATTTGAAGTGTGGTGTGCCTATGATTTAGAGAGAACCAAAAAATCACTAGGATAATTGTTATTTTTGCTTAGTCAAGGTGCATGGTATTAACAGAAAAAAATGGTCTATCCCGATCTGGTATCTACTAAAAGACTTGTTTCTCTTCTCCGACTCTTCGTTCTTCCCACTTTTCGTGGTATGGCTGAACTTTCAGATAGAGAATATAGTACATCGGAAGATAGGCATATTTGTACTAGCGAAGAAAGTGATGATGAATTTGAAGCTACGTCTTCAAAACCCTTACTTTTTAGTCAAGACGCTTTAAAAGGCTTCGCCCTTTCAAAAGTAAGACCAGAAATGTTGGCATCCAGATTTAAAAAGAGGAATTTACTTTCTCCAGGTACTAAAATTACATGTTATCGTACTCGCGGAAAAAAACTGCTTCTGTTTTTTTGATCAGAAAATGATGTTTTTTGTTATGTTGTTTTTATTTTGTTTTGTTTGATGTCGGTGGTTTTTATCAAAAATGGGTTTCTTATGTTTAAAGTGTGTTTTGAAAATGTGTTTGAAATGTGTTGGTGCGGTTCCCATTGCTCAATTGCCTATTATTACCATCAAAGAGTTTGGCACCTATTTTTAATTTCTACCATAGAAACATAGATAAGAACCTTTACTAATACACTATATCTGTGTTTGAATAGTTCGTTGAAATAATCATGTATCTAGTTGTAGGGTTATTTAAGTAGGCTGATTATAATTGTTATGCATAATTTTTTGGTGAGTTGTTTGAATTAGGTAAGACCCTAGACCCCTTCCCAGTTTAGGATTTTTTTTTATTTCAGAGAACTGAATAGCGTCCTTTAGTAATACCGTTTGGATCCATCCACGCCCCATCACCTCCGGCCCATAGTTGCCGTTGCGGTACCCCAAAAAAAAATAGATTACAACATATTTAAATGGTTATTCCGAATATTCAGTCTCTATTTCATAACAGTTTTACGCTATAAATTTCATTGGGTTGAGAGTTTTATGTACACTTGTTCAATTGATGCGTTCCATTTATAATTAATAATATAACATATATCAAACATCTATTCATTGCTCTATTTCATCTCAGTGCTCTATTGGCTAATGTTATTGAAAGGCAAACGAAAAGTTTAATTTTACAGAGAGCGCTCCCCATCGTCCAACTTTTCCTCTTTGAGCCGGATCGGGTATGATTAATTCCAAAATGCACAGATTACTTTCTAAAAGTCGAACTCGCAACTCAAACTAATATGATACATGTTCCTTTTTTGGCCAAATAACATGCTCCTTTTCGCCATTTTGTGTTTTTCCATTGTTATGAACCGAGCAGGGAATGAACAAAACTAGAAAATCCGCATATAGTCAACTTAATAAATTTCATATGTTTAACTTATAAGGTGACTTGTTTTAAAAATCAGCTCGCTTCAAATATCAATAAAAAAATGTTTTTTTAGGTTGGTATGACTGCCCTTGACATCTAACAGAAGTTTCATATTATTTCGCTTGTCAAGCTAGAAGTTATAGTGGCTTTTGTAATTGTTAAAAATCTTTGTCATCAATTTTTTAAACTGAGTAAATTTATGGAGAAAGGAATTTGCATTTAGTTTTGCCTAAAAAGCAAAATTCCTATGCAGCTAATAGAGAAGCAGTTAAAGATGAATCTCTCATAAAGACCTTCGATAATCATGATCACCAGCATCATCAGCCCGTGTCAATCCACTGCAGAATGAAAGCCTTTTCAGCTTGCTTCCAACTTTCTCGGTCGTGATCTTATTTCTGCCATTTGAATGAAATATATTTATTAATGTCATCAGTCCATCGTGTTTACGGTCTTCTCCGTGAACGCTTGCGGTCAAGCGCTATCAAGTCCAGGATCCTCCTGGTTCATATATATGACCTGCCCACTTCCATTTCAATTCCTTTATTTTTCCAATAATTTTACACACTTTCGTTTGTTCTCTGGTCCATGTGTATGACTAGTAATTCCCGTAAAATGTCTACGATGTGGAGTTTCATGTGGTATCCAGGTTTCACTTTCGTATGCCACAACGGGTAGGACACACTGATCAAAGATTTTTCTTTTCAAGCAAAGTGGTAGTTTGTACTTAAACACTATGTTGAGCCTTCAAAACGCCCGCCAGCGACCAGACTGTATCCTCTTCCGTTAAAATCCTCCGAATGTATATATATATATATATATATATATATATATATATATATATATATATATATATATATATATATATATATATATATATATATTAAAAAGGAATGGCAAAGCGCGACGTGAAGCACGGGTAAATTTCCTTATCTTTTTAATACTTTATAATATATTTATATATTTAATTATTTATTATTCACGTATGGACCCTAGTGGACCACGCGAAGTACAATTAGAGGCGTTTGTTGTTGTTAGCCTTCCTTTGTGCCCATACTAATTTCATTCTTTCGCTATGAGCTTTTTTCCTTTCGTCAGACCAAGTTGTTCCAGTTTTCCTACATTTTTCACTCTGGCCAACCTTCCACACATTAACCTTGTGTCTGAAACAGCCTCTATCCTAAATTTCACTTTGTGTAATATTTGCTGATCTTAAGTCCTCTTTAATTGCAGCAATTCATTTAATTATTTTTACTTTAACTCTACTCCTGTTTTCATAAAATTCGACTATTTGTCTAGTTAACCTACTCGGATTCATCCGTTTTATGTGTCCGTAAAACTTAAGTCTTCTTTTTCTCATATCGCTATGTATATTTGTTTATTGTTTGATTTCTTTGTTTTCTCGAAGTCGGTATGTTGTGCTATTTATTTGGTTGGGGCCTAGGATTTTTCTTACGATTTTTCTTTCCTTCTTTTCAATGTCCTCGATGTCCTTCTTTCTATTCAAAATGAGCGTTTCTGCAGCATATAGACATTCTGGCTTTATAACTGTGTTGTAATGTCTCAGTTTTGTGTTTTTAGATAGGCATTTTTTGTTGTAAATATTTTGTGTAAGTCTCAATGCCGTTTCCATTTTTTGACATCTACCCTTATTGGCCGCTTTTTCCAACCCATTTTCCATGATTATTTCACCCAAATATTTGAATGGAGAGACTCGTCTGATGTTACCATATTTTGTTTTTAGAAATGGCGTTCTTAGTCTGTTGCAGGTCATGTATCGTGTCTTTTCAAAGGAAATTTGAAGTCCTACATTTTCTGCTGTTTTTTTTAGAATTTCAACTTGTTTCTGTGCCGTTAATACATCTTGAGCTAAAATTGCTAGATCATCAGCAAATGCCAGACAATCAATTTTGATGTTGGTTCTCCCCAGTTTAATGGGCTGGTCAATATTCAGGGCCGACTTTTTTTCACGCAACTCCTGTATTACTTTTTCTAGAACACAGTTAAATAAGAGTGGCGAGAGTCCATCCCCTTGTCTCACTCGAGTTTTAATTTCGAAGGGCTCTGAGATCTCACCCATGAATTTAACTTTTGACCTTGTGTTAGTTAACGTTGCTTTAATAATTGCCAGCGTTTTCAGATCTAGTCCTTGTTCTTTCAAGATTCGGAATAAAGATTCGCGGTCAATAGAATCATATGCTTTTTTGAAATCCACAAAGGTACAGACGAGATTTTTATTGTACAGTATTTGATGTCTTAGAATCAACTTCAGATTCAGGATCTGTTCAGGGCAGGATCTGCCTGGTCGAAAACCTGCTTGATATTTACCAATGTTATGTTCTAACTGTCCCTGTGCTCTGACTAGTAGACATTGAGATAGAATCTTGTAACAAACTGGGAGAAGAGATATTCCTCTATAGTTGTTTACATCCGTTCTATCTCCTTTCTTATGTAGTGGATGGATTAGAGCATCTTTCCAATCTTCCGGAATCCGTTCGGTTCGCCAAACTTCTTGTAGAATTTTGGTTATTTCCTTGATTGTACCTGGACCAGCGGATTTCAAAAGTTCAGCAGTGATTCCATCTTCACCAGAAGCCTTGTCATTTTTAAGCCTAATTATCCTTGATTTGCCTAATTATTTCATCTTCATTCGGTGATAATGAATCTGGGTTTGTTTGTTTAGGTTTTAGTGTTGCTAATTTGTTTAAGGGCTCAGGACAGTTTAGTATTTGTTCAAAATATTTCGCAAGTTCTTTGCAATTGTCTTGGTTATTTAGAGCTAATTGTCCGTTATCCTTTTGGAAGCAAAGACTTTGCGGTTGATAGCCTGTTAATTTAGTTTTAAATGTTTTGTAAAAATTTCGGGTGTTATTTGTTTGGAAATATTTTTCTATTTATTAAGTTGATTGTTTTCATGTTTTTTTTTAGTTTGTCTAATTAGCTTCGATGTTTCTTTTCTTACTTCCAAAAAGATGTTATGGTTTATTGCTGTTTTTTGACTGTTCCAATCTTTGAATGCTTTACTTCGGCTTAATACTATATATATATATATATATATATATATATATATATATATATATATATATATATATATATATATATATATATATATATATATATCATGATCCATAATTTCCAAATCCATTCCTAAAATAAAATTCTTTTGGCATCAGCAAATTTATTGAACATGACCTGACTCTTCTTCTGGTTTATTTTCAAACCAAATGGTTCTCCAACACTTTACAGCTCCTCTGGCCCTTGTGAAAGAAGAATTATATCATCTGCGAATCTAAGATGGTTTAAATAAGCACCATTGATGTTTATTACATCCTGCTCCCAATCCAGATTACGAATAATTTTTTCATGGCAAGCTGAGAAAAGAAGGGACGATATTGTATCAGCCTGCCGTAGTTCCGTCTCTGCGTTAATTCCAACCTTAAGATGATCAAGGTGAACTGTCGGTGTAGCTTCATCATATATCAATTCTAGTATGTTTGCAAAGGTTTTCTCTACAACTTGGTCAACTTGAGTCAATATTTTTTTTTTTTCTGTTGAGATACCTTAAATCTAAAGTATATGCTGCAACACCCAACAGTAATGATGTTTTAAAATAACGAATTGTTAAAGAGTGTATAGCAATTTCCGCTGAAACATTTGAAGGAGTGCGAGAATAATTTACCTATAGAATGTTTTACTGTCAGGAAGTAGGTGGAGCAATATTTCCAACATTTACTGTAAGGGCAGACTTGTGAGTCTGTATTAATCATACGCTACGAAAATTTTAGTAATTATTTATTTTATGCATAAAAACTATCTTGAACTCAAACAAAATTAGTATGGTTGAATATGACTCTTAAATACCCTTCAAAAGAGTGTCACTTGCCATGGGATCTCACTGAATATTATTGGTTACAATAGCCTTGTGACGTCATCTATGATGATTACGTCATCAGTTATCACTAAAAAAAGAGTTTACGTCCAGTTATTTTCACATTCCAGATTTCATTAGTTTGAGTACAATCGTTTAACCGGGATTTTTAGCTAGCACTGTATATGCACATGTCCAAAAGTTTGGGATATTTACAACAATAATATCTACGCCTATGATACTCTAAAAAAAACTACTCTAAAAAAGATAAATGACGTAAAGGATCGCCCCATATGTGGGCCAAGATCTGCAGATATTAATGAAAGCTCGAAGAAATCGTCTGAAATCTACAAGTGGTATATCAAAGGAGCTTGTTAAGCTTGAAGGGTTAAATGTTTCACGACAAATGATAACACGCAGACTGAAAGCGGTAAATTTGCATTGCAGAAGATCTATACGTGTTCCCAAATTAACCCTTCAACAAAAAGTGTATGATTGCAAGGGGCTCGAGAAATGGTGGATCTTAATTCTATCTGGAATAGCGTGATGTTCTTTGATGAGACGAAAATTGGCTTGATTTCTTATTCACGAAGAACATTAGTTTAAAGAGCTCCAGATTGACAAGCCCTACTAAAATCAACTCATCCACGTATCCTATTTGAAGGTAGGAGCGTGATGTTTTGAGGTGGTATTACGAAGGGTACATAGATACCTCTACTGGTTCTGGAGAGAAGAGTTACTGGTGTTGCGAACATCGGGGGATCTTTAAATCATGTTGTCCATCTATTCCGCTCAGTTGGTGACTGATTTATTTTCATAGATGACAACGCACCTCCTCATGGAACAGTAGCACTACGAAATGTTCTTGAAGAAGAGGGAATAACGAAGTTTGGGTGGCCAGCAAACGCTCCTGATATGAATGTCATTGAACATGCTTGAGATAGTCTGAAAACGCGCATCAAGAAACGAAACAATCCTCCCTTTACCTTGCAAGAACTAAAAGATGCTGGTCGTGAAGAATGGGAGAGAATTTTACCAGAGAATTAAGCCCAAATTGATATTTTAATTGACAGCATGCCAAATCGCCTACATGCATGTGTACAGACCCCTTGGGGAAATATTGCTTATTTTATTGAAAGTTGCTCTTTTCATTTTTAAATTATTTTTGAAGGCAATTAATACATTGTAATTTTTTGACTCCAGAATAATAAATCAATTTTACACAGATTGGTCATTTGGTTTCGAGTTTTATTTGGCACCAGTAAGAGGTGTAATAAAATGATGATTAGGTAAACGAGTAAGAAAAACTTAATATCAATAAAATAGTTAAATGTTTGAATATTCCAAACTTTTGGACATATGTCTATACTTGATCTTTAATTTGCTCTGTCGATGTTTTTGGAGGTTTACCGTCTAATCTAGAACCTTCCATTCGTCCCTGTACCACCAGTCTTTCTAAGTAACCGTCATCCCTGCATTCCATGTGGCCAAAAAATTTTAATATTCCTTCATGGATAATTTGGGGTTTCCTTGTAGGTTTATTAATTTCTTGAATAAAGGATGCGTTTGATCATCTGACAGTCCACGGAATGCGAAGGACTCGTCTTTAACACTAAATCTCAAAAGAATCAATGCACTTGAGGTCTCGTTTTTTAATGATCCATATTTCAGCGGGATACAGCAATACTGGAAAAACTAAAGTTTTTACTATCTGTTTTTTCATGTTCTGAGTTATCTCCCTAGTCCTTAAGATCCCCTGAAAATTTAACAAAAGCATATTTTGCATAATGTTACAAAATTTTTGCTGTCCGTTATAATCATTTCTAGAAAAATTCTCATAATTATTTCTAGAAAAATTCTCAAGATGTATTGTCTGAATGATTGTGGCGTGTTCATATACTTTTTTCTTTATTTGGCTTTTTCGCCACGATCTGAAACTCACAAGATATCAAAAATATCTATTCTTATGTAAATAAAGAATCACTGGGTAAAAACAAGAAAACAAACCGAGACAAATTTCTCAGTGATTCCTTTTTGTAATAAATTTGCCTAACGAACAAAATTTTAAAAAAGTTCGAAAAAAGAAAGAAAAAAACAAAAAAGTTCGAAAAAAGAAAGAAAAAACAATTACCCAAAAATTTTATAAATAAATCGTTTTAAACTTTTGATACCAGACAAAACAGACAAGTTATTAATAACAATAATAATAACTCTCAAACAATTAACCTCACAATTCCTTATATCTGCGGTATTTCAGATACAATTAAATAGTAGGAAATAAATACAACATAAGAACGACATTTAAAACAAAGAATACTCTTAGATCTCTATTAACAAAAACTAAACTAAACAACACACAACAAAATACCAAAAATGGGGTTTATAAAATTCCCTGCGAATGTGGCAAATTCTATATAGGTGAGACATCTAAACCGTTAATCTAGAATTTGTCAACACACACGGGAATCGGGTCATAAAATCAATTGGAATAATTTCAAAACGGTATTAAAAGATTCGGTAATAAAATACAGAAGATTAAAAGAAACCGCTATACTTAATTTAAATAAAAATAACTGTATTGCTATGCCTTCGATAGATTTAAATTCAATATGGTCCCCCGATTCTAAAGAATATAATTAAAAACATTTAAGAACTTCAATAAACAATCATAATCACACGGTAAAGCTCATATATATATATATATATATATATATATATATATATATATATATATATATATATATATATATATATATATATATATATATATTTTTTTTTTTTTTTTTTGGTAGTGTGTCACTGTCAGTAAAAACTAATTGTCAATGTATCATTCACATACACAAAAGATATATTTAATTTCTATCTTTTCATAATTTATAGACATTAATATACTTTAGTTTTAGATTCGTTTTGAAAACGGGAGGAGAATACTTCCTGAAACGTTAACGTTAAAAGTTTGTATAATTTTTTAAGAACATTTTTATATTTTTAAAATTTTGTTCGTTAAGCAAATTTATGACAAACAAAAGAATCACTGAGAAATTTGTCTCCGCTTGGTTTTTTTTTGTTTGTACCCAGTGATTCTTTATTTACATAAGAACAGATATTTTTAATATTTTATGAGTTTTACATCATGGCGAAAAACCCAAATAAAGAAAAAAAAAATCTCAAGATAAATGTTATACTTACTATTATATTTGTTGAGAAACGTGTAAGCTCGTCAGTTCCAATGGATATTGCAAATTCATTTTCTGCAATAATCCGATAGAGACTACAAAATTACCTTGTGTTACGAAGTAATCACGTCCATTTCGCCGACGCTGCTGCATTGTTAACATTAAGCTTAATTCACTCAGTGTAAGTTGCATGGAGGTAACAACATTATCAAAACAATGAATGTGTATCAGCCGGTGTCCTAATTATAATGATGCCGGCGTTGTTGACCAGGATCTCACTAAGCAAGCTTAATTTATTATTTTAGAGAAGGTTATTCGCGTCTGAATTATTCTAGGTAGCTACAAAATTACCTGTTTTAGATTACTTATTTGAATATTAGAGAGTTCACATGTGCCAAACTGCACTACATTTTTTTATAACGTATGAATACAAGTTTCTTTTGAGGATATAGCATTGTTGAGGACTAGTAGTAGCACCATTTATATAAAATATTCATATATAATAAATAACTTAACCATTTTATGATGACCTAGCACCAAAAGACCGTTTACTTTCATCAGATATCTATCTTTTCTGTTTAAGGTAGACTTCTTGTGAATAAATGTGAACAAATTCAAGGTAGTCAGTGATTGGATATTTTTTAAGGAACTCTCCTGATACTAGTTGCTTATAATGTCCTAATGTCCTGAAAAAAAACCCAAGTATATAGGGGAAGGTGGGGTAGGTTGAGACACGTTTTGTTTTTTGGACATAAAATTTCACCGGGTAAAGATATCCAACAGTTTATTATTACTTCATTATAAAACTAGAGACCATCATCATATATCCCGTTTATAGCGCTATCCGCCTTTGGGTTCCTAATCGCCAGTTATTTCTATCCTCCCAGTCATCCTCCGAGAGATTCCTTGCCAACATAGCTTTTGTTATTCCATGCAACCATGTTATGGGCGGTCTTCCTCTTTTCCTCCTTTCCGTAGGCATCCACTCCAGAATCCTTTTAGGTAGTCTTTCCCTTGGCATTCGCCTCACATGTCCATACCAGCCTAGTTGTTTCCTTTCGATGTCCTCAATTATTGTGTGTTCTACCCTCATTAAATTTCTGACGTCCTCATTTCTAACATGTTCAAGTCTAGATTTACCTGCCGATCTTCTCCAGAAATCCATTTCCACTGCAAGTAGGCTGTTTTTTTGCTTGTTTGTCAGCTGCCATACTTCCGAGCCATAAATCAGTGTGGGTTGTAATATAGAGTTATAGATTTTCTTTTTTGTCTGTGCTCTAATATTTTTTTGCCATAATATTGAGTGCAATGCTCCGATAACCTTCTTTCCCTTTGTTATTCTGTCTTTTATTGTTTCGTTGTTTCGGCCAGTCTTGTTGAGTCTTGAGCCCAGATATACGTATTCCTCGCAGCACTTGATATATTCGTTGTCCAGAATCAGATCTCCTGGTAGTTGTTCTTGTCCAATGTTCAAATATTGTGTCTTCTCTGTGTTAATTTGCAATCCCCATCTCCTGTATTCTTCGAATAGTTTCCGCGCCATATATTCCAGGTCTTCCTTATCCTGGGCGATCACCACCTGATCATCAGCGTAGTGTAATGTATATAGAGTTGTATCCTCTATTGTTATTCCCATGCCATTACACTTCCGTTTCCATAACCTCAGCGCTTCATCGATGTATATATTAAATAGGGTAGGTGACAAAGAACATCCCTGGCGTAAGCCTTTAGTTACGTTGAAGCCTTTTGAAAGTTTATTACCCATTTTTATTCTAGATGTTGTGTTTCTATAGAATTCCTTAATGGCATTTGTAATAGTCACATTAATATTAGATTTCTCTAGGACTTCCCATAGTTTCACAATAGGGACCGTATCGTATGCTTTTGTTAGATCTACTAGAAGTAGGTGTACATCTTGTGACCGCATTGTCTTCTTTTCAATAATTTGTGTTAGGCAGAAACCATACCATAGTGTTAGGCAGAAACCATACTAGAGACCATACCACCAATTAAACGTTTTTCGATTTTTCAAAAACCCAAAAAATATTTAATGTTTGCGGACTATTTATTAAGATTATTAAATGTTAATTAAATGTCCAAAATTAAAATGTATTCTTATGTTTATTGGGTCATGTGACCTAAAAAAAAACAAAATAAAGGATGATTAGTAATTTGATTTCTCCGATTCAACATGCAAATCGGAGTCACAATTCACAAAATTGTAAAAATACCGTGAACCCATGTCCGCACAATTCAAATGAACTGATATACCGCACGTATTGCATGCAATGGTGTTCTAGCGGGTCTGCTTCGATGACATTGGCCGATCGCAAATCATACACTGCTCATCAGCCGAGTCAGGAGATGACGCTGATGTCAATCGCTTCTTCGATTTCTTCAGGGTCGATTTCTTTAGTGATTTCGTCGGGCCTTAGATTCGTCGTGCTTTCGTTTCTGTTCCTTCAATACCGAAATTGTTACCGGTGAAGTTAGAATGGCACTTTTCAATGGCTTTCCCACACGGTTCAATTTTTGGCCGGTGTAGTTGCTTGTACTGAACTAATTTCAGTCAAAATCGAAAAGAGGCTTGACATACGAAACATAGACCATAAAACCCAAGAAACACAGGTGCCTTAACTTACCTCAATGACGTAATTTTTTGTCGCGCAAAAAATATGCTACAAGATTTTTTACAGAAAATCTTTTAACACGTAAAAATGCATAAGACATTTATAACAGATTAATGGTATTTGCGTTGAAAAATCGTTAAAAATTGATCACATTATAGATTATTGAAACAATTACAAAAAAGGTTTTTTTTTAAATATTCATAACGCATTGTTTGGCAGAGGTACAGATAATGAGCGTGCTCCCTTCGAATCTTTATGAAAAGTGAGGTATTGGTTCTACAACAATTTGACATATATGAAATTAGACATGTAACTGTAAAAAAAAACGAGAAATGGCGGTGTCTCAACTTAGCCGACAACACCCTATAAATTAACACTTCCCACAAATGATGGCAATTGGGCTCATAAACACATTTTTTTAAAAATAAAGACATTTTAAATGGCGAATAACTTTATGTAAACAGAAATCAAATACTGTTGCTTTGGGGTAATGTTTACAAGATGGCGAAAGGTATTGCATGCCCTCTATGATCTATTTATTTCGACGAATACTTACTACTAATGCCATCTATAGGAAAACAACGGGAGCAAAGTTGTATACCTTAAATATATATATATATATATATATATATATATATATATATATATATATATATATATATATATATATATATATATATATATATATATATATATATATATACATATATTAGAGGCGTTTGTTGTTGTTAACCTTCCTTTGCGCCCATACTTATTTCATTCTTTCGCTATGAGCTTTCTTCCTTTCGTCAGATCAGGTTGTTCCAGTCTTCCTACATTTTTCTCTCTGGCCAACCTTCCAAACGTTAACCTTGTATCTGAAACAGCCTCTATCCTGAATTTCACTTTGTGTAATATTTGCTGATCTTAGGTCCTCTTTAATTGCAGCAATCCATTTAATTATTTCTACTTTAGCTCTGCTCCTATTTTCATAAAATTCGACTATTTGTCTGATTAGTCAACTCGGATTTATCCGTTTTATGTGTCCGTAAAACTTAAGTCTTCTTTTTCTCACATCGCTATGTAAATCTGTGTATTGTTTGATTTCTTGGTTTTCTCGAAGTCGGTATGTTGTGCTATTTATTTATTTGGGACCTAGGATTTTTCTTATGATTTTTCTTTCCTTCTTTTCAATGTCTTCGATGTCCTGTTTCTATTCAAAATGAGCGTTTCTGCCCCATATAGACATTCTGGCTTAATAACTGTGTCGTAATGTCTCAGTTTTGTGTTTTTAGATATGCTTTTTTTGCCGTTTTTTTCAACCTATTTTCCATGATTATTTCACCCAAATATTTGAATTGAGAAACTCGTCTCATGTTGCCATATTTTGTTTTTAGAAATGGTGTTCTTAGTCTGTTGCAGGTCATGTATTGTGTCTTTTCACAAATTTCCTACCTTTTCTGGTGTTTATTTTAGGATTTCAATCTGTTTTTGTGCCGTTAATATATCTTGAGCCAAAATTGCTAGATCAGCAGCATACGCCAAGCAATCAATTTTGATGTTGGTTCTCCCCAGTATAATGGGCTGGTCAATATTCAGGGCCGACTTTTTTCACACCACTCCTGCATTACTTTTTCTAGAACACAGTTGAATAAGAGTGGCGAGAGTCCATCCCCTTGTCTCACTCCAGTTTTAATTTCGAAGGGCTCTGAGATGTCACCCATGAATTTAACTTTTGACCTTGTGTTAGTTAATGTTGCTTTAATAATTACCAACGTTTTCAGATCTAGTGCTTGTTCTTTCAAGATGTGGAATAAAATTTTGCGGTCAATAGAATCATATGCTTTTTTGAAATCCACATATGTACAGACGAGATTGAGGATCTGTTCAGGGCAAGATCTGTCCGGTCGAAAACCTGCTTGATATTCGCCAATTTTAGGTTCTAACTGTCCCAGTGCCCTGTCTAGTAAACATTGAGATATAATCTTGTAACAAACTGGGAGAGGAGATATCCCTCTCTAGTTGTTTACATCCGTTCTACTATACTACTATCTACTTTCTTGAAGAATTTTGAATGAAGAATTGAAATGAAGAAGAAGAATTTTGGTTATTCCCTTGATTGTATCTGGACCAGATACAAGGTATTGTATCTGGTATTGGGTTTTTTCCGGGAGTACATCCGGTTGTCAACGATATCATCAGTCCATCGAGCTTTCAGTCTTCTTCGCGGGCGTTTGTGATCAAGAGGTATCCACTCCAGGATTACCTTAGACCATCTGTCGTCCTATCGCCTCATTATATGGCTTTTCCATCTCTATTTTAATTGCTTCACTCTTCCAATGATGTCACACAGTTTTGTTTGTTCCCTGATCTATCTGCAGAGCTTTCTGCCTCGTCTTGTAATGCCAAGCATTCATCTTGGCATTCCCTTCTGTGCTACCCGAAGTTTTTAAATAGATTGCGATGTGAGTCTCCAGCTTTCACTTCTCTGTGTAATAACGGGCGGGACGCACTGACCGAAGACTTTTTTTTCAGGCAAAGTGGGAGTTTACTCCTTAAAGTTATGTTGAATGTGCCAAATGCCTGTCAGCCATATTTAACACGCCGTTCTATCACCAGGGCTGTATTTCCTTCCAGTGAAATCTTCTGCCCAAGATATATCAAGATGTCCGCAATCTCCAAATCCCTTCGTAAAACTGATATTGTTCTATTTTCAGTAAGTTTGTTGAACATAACCTGACTCTGTTTCAGGTTTATTTTTAAGCCAAATGGTTCGCAAGTGCTTTGCAGTTCTTGTATGCGTCTTTGCAGCATCTTGTGAAAGGAAAAAAATATCATATGCGGTTTAAGTTTGCACCATTGATCTTTACATCATCCTGTTTCCAATCCAGATTACACAATACTTCTTCAAGGCAGGCCGAAAAAAGAGTAGGCGATATTGCGTCTCCCTGCCATACACCTCGCTCTAAATTAATTTCAACTTCAAGACCACCAAGGTGAATCGTCGCTGTAGCTCCATCATATATCGATTCTAACAGGTTTACATATGTTTTGTCTATCCCCTGGGTTAAGCAATGCATCCATTATGGCCTGCTTTTAGATTGAGTCAAATGTTTGTGTATGTAGTTGATAAAAGCCAAGCACACTGGCACGGTATATTCTTTGTGCCGATAAACTATTGAAGAGAGCGTTCAAGAATGGTAAGATTGAAGATGGGTGAAGTTAATTCTATGAAGCTGCTGCAGAGGTGCAGCGATTTTGAGATTGATTGCGTTGTCGAACGGCTATGCTGCGTTGAAAGACCTAGAAGAGTTTGAAATAACAGATCATTATGAAAAAATCATCAATAATGTTCTTGAAACGTCTGCTTCAATAGCACCTGCAGAGAGACCTGGAGAACCATTTGGTGTGAAAATAAACCTAAAAAAGAGTCAGGTTATGTTCAATAAATTTGCTGTTAACAGAAGTATTTCTATTTTAAGAAGCGATATAGAGGTTGTGGACCATTACATATATCTTGGGCAAAGGATGATATCGCCCGGGAGGCGTGTTAAGCGTGGCTGGCAGGTATTTGGCAGGCTCAATATAGGGTTTAAAAACAAACTCCCACTTTGTCTGAAGAGAAAGGTCTTTAATCAGTGCGTGCTGCCTGTTTTGACATACGGGAGTGAAAGATGGACACTCACATCACAATCAGTTCAAAAGCTTCGGGTAACACAAAAGGGAATGGAAAGGTGTATGATTGGCATTACAAAGCGGAACAGAAAGACCTGCGTATGGATCAGAGACCATTTTTTGACATACTTCGGAGAAAATTTACGTTCAATAATTTCCTTGGTAGTGTCTCCAGTTGTGTGAACTTTTAGCCGATAATATCGTTGTCCAGGGTGTTTTTTTTTAATGATATTTTGACCTTATCCGTAGTTTGTGATATATATATTTATATTTATACTTATTTTTACTAATACTTGGTTTGTGTTTGTTTTTATCTGATTTTATTCTTCCTTTTTTTTGCTTATATTCAAGTGTCCAAAAATTATGTATTGCTAGTTCCTCTTATATTATATGAAATGTCATAATGTAGTGTCTCATACGAAATATATATATATATATATATATATATATATATATATATATATATATATATATATATATTATATATATATATATATATATATATATATATATATATATATATATATATATATATATATATATATATATATATATATATATGGATCAGAGAACAAGCGAGGGTATGTGACATCATTGGAAGGGTAAATAAAATGAAATGAAAGTGGGCAGGCCATATAGCGACGCGATGCGATGACAGATGGACCAAAGCAATCCTGGGATGGATACTGTTTAATCATCACGAAGAAAACCGAAAACACGATCGACGAATGACATCATCAAGTATATTGGATCCGAATGGCAGAGGAAAGCTCAGGACCGCGCGAGTTTGAAGCATGCTGGGGAGGTCTTCATCCTGCTGTGGATCGACAATAGCTTAATGATGATGGTGATGATGAATGACAACAACATTTCTGTCACTTTATGTCAATTATCTGTTAAAGCAAAAAAATAAAACAAAACGTTAGTCCAGCATAAACCTCAGACAAACATTTATTTCAGGATCTCGAGAAGTATTGGACGTGCACATTTCTATATCGGAATGATTTAAAATCATTGATTTATGCTATTTCATTTCCGGGGTTTTCAAACTAAAACATAAATTTATATTATCGATACACAAAGACATTTCAAAAAAATCCCGCAAACAATCAATCAATAACCTTTTCCGCTGGAAAAAAAATGCTAAAACGACAGTTTCGCAACAAATACATCAGTATTTACTGTCGAAGCAAAATACAACTGGAAATTGATTAGGGAACGCAATCAATTCGTTTCTCCACTTGTCGATAAATTCCAAATATTTACGTTTTTCTGTCCCCGCGGCATTGTCCGCAATCCCAAACCAAGAATGAGGGGTAACGCGACTACCCCGGAGACGTTTCCCAAGAAAATATAATATACTGCCTTCACTTCCGCAGTGCCGTTTTTCCAAGTCGTTAGCGGCGAATTTATGAGATTTAAAAATCAGGTGAATTCGTTCTAAATCAAATATACGGCGGATGAAAAATGTCCGCCTTAATGCCAGGCGCGTAATTTTTATGGCGCAAAGGTTGTGGGAGATTGTGAAAATTGCTAATATCGTCATTAAGAAACGATTTGTAAGTGTAGAAGCGGAGAAAATGTTGTTACGTCCTCTGAGGGGGTTCAAAATGTTGAGTTTATTAAGTTTTCATATTGTGTTTTCAGCATTTTATAACCGAAACGTAATTCATCAAGGAGTTTTCTTTAAGGCACAATCCACTCTGAGATACACAGCTGCATTTTTGTTTCGATCACGAACTCGAGAAAAGTCTTATTCGTATATAATTGAAAAAAAAAAAAATTAGATCACAGCAGGGCTGGTAACGTTATTTAGTGACTCGCTCCAACAAGGGATGGTCGCATATAATACATGATGCAACTATGATCAAAAAGCATAGTGACTTTTCAAATAAACCTTATATTTTTATAACATTAACATTTATTAAACTTGAAGAGATTTACCGCTATACTATGAGCTTTTTCGCTTTCGTCAGACCAAGTTGTTCCAGTCTTCCTACATTTTTCTCTCTGACCAACCTTCCAAACGTTAACCTTGTGTCTGAAACAGCCTCTATCCTGAATTTCACTTTGAGTAATATTTGCTGATCTTAGGTCCTCTTTAATTGCAGCAATCCATTTAATTATTTCTACTTTAGCTCTACTCCTATTTTCATAAAATTCGACTATTTGTCTAGTTAACCTACTCGGATTCATCCGTTTTATGTGTCCGAAAAACTTAAATCTTCTTTTTCTCATATCGCTATGTATATCTGTGTATTGTTTGATTTCTTGATTTTTTCGAAGTCGGTATGTTGTGCTATTTATTTGTTTGGGGCCTAGGATTTTTCTTATGATTTTTCTTTCCTTCTTTTCAATGTCCTCGATGTCCCTCTTTCTATTATATTACAACTGTGTTGTAATGTCTCAGTTTTGTGCTTTTAGATAGGCATATTTTGTTGTATATATTTTGTGTAAGTCTCAATGCCGTTTCCATTTTTTAACATCTACCCTTATTGGCCGCTTTTTCCAACCCATTTTCCATGATTATTTCACCCAAATATTTGAATTGAGAGACTCATCTGATGTTACCATATTTTGTTTTTAGAAATGGTGTTCTTAGTCTGTTGCAGGTCACGTATTGTGTTTTTTCAAAGGAAATTTGGAGTCCTACATTTTCTGCTGTTTCTTTTAGGATTTCAATCTGTTTCTGTGCCGTTAATACATCTTGAGCTAAAATTTCTAGATCATCAGCAAATGCCAGACAATCAATTTTGATGTTGGTTCTCCCCAATTTAATGGGCTGGTCAATATTCACGCCACTCATTTTTTTCACGCCACTCATGTATTACTTTTTCTAGAACACAGTTAAATAGAGTGGCGAGAGTCCATCACCTTGTCTCACTCCAGTTTTAATTTCGAAGGGCTCTAAGATATCACCCATGAATTTAACTTTTGACTTTGTGTTAGTTAATGTTGCTTTAATAATTGCCAGCGTTTTCAGATCTAGTCCTTGTTCTTTCAAGATTCGGAATAAAGATTCGCGCAATAGAATCATATGCTTTTTTGAAATCCACAAATGTACAGACGAGATTTTTATTGTACAGTTTTTGATGTCTTAGAATCAACTTCAGATTCAGGATCTGTTCAGGGCAGGATCTGCCCGGTCGAAAACCTGCTTAATATTCACCAATATTAGGTTCTAACTGTTCCTGTGCTCTGTCTAGTAGACATTGAGATATAATCGTGTAACAAACTGAGAGAAGAGATATCCCTCTATAGTTGTTTACATCCGATCTATCTCCTTTCTTATGTAATGGATTATTATTAGTGGATATATAGTAGATGTAGTGGATATATTAACATTTAAATGTATTTATTCATACAAATTTATATTGTTTCCTTCAAAGGAATCCATTTTCACTCTAATACACCTAGTCCAACGTTTTTTCCAGTCTTCAATAGAGTTTGCATACCCGTTTTATAAAGGGTCTTTGAAATTGAGAGGTTTTTTTAATTTTTGAATTAAGACAAAACTTGCGCTGATTTCAAGAAATTTTTTATTGGCAGTTGAAGCATGGTATATGACATTTACAGGCGAAATACAATATCTGCAAAATGAGCATCTCTTGCAACTCAACAAATGTCCACTCTTTTGTCAAAATTTTGGATGACATTTTGGTTTAGCCGCGGCTCACCAATGACTCACATAATTTCATCCTTTAGTTCAGGAATCAATTGTGGATTGTTCTTATGGACCTGGCTTTTCGCGTAACCCCAAAGAAAAAGAAAATAATCCAACGGTGTCAAATCACATGATCTTGACGGCCAATTAACATCGCCATTTATCCAATAAGTAACCCAGGCAATTTTCACTCAATAGAGGTGTAGGCCATTCTATGGGAACCATATATCCTCTAGACCATTCCCAGTTACTGCTTCACCAGCAGCATTTTGAAAGAAATATTGCCCAATTACATCTCCTGACCATAATAGAGACCAAACACTGATTCACTTAGGATGTAAAGGTCTCTAATGAATAAATCGTGTATTTTCCTTGCCCAAAATGCGGCAATTTTGTTTATTTAACATAGCTACCAGTTTTAAAAGGTGTTTCATCTGAAAAGATGGTTATTTTGGAAAAAATATGTGTTTGTTCTTAGCTAAATCCTTAAATAAACCCTAAAAATTGTTGTTAAGTCCAATTGTTGTATATATATATATATATATATATATATATATATATATATATATATATATATATATATATATATATATATATATATATATATATATATATATATATAAGATCAACAGAAAATGGACATCTGGACTCACCAGTGAAATTGATTATATCATGTCAAACGATAAAGCAATATTTTACAATTGGACTGTCCTTAACCATTTTAATGTGGGAAACGACCACCGAATGGAACGAGCAAAGATTAGGATAAACTGCCGAAAAGAACGCGAAAAAATGATAAGATCAAAAGGTGGGAAAGTGAATTCTGGGAAGCTACTGGACAGTTAGCTTTGCTTTGTTACAAGACCCAGAGGAGATGGAAATAACAGACCAATATAAAGAAATCGCCAATAATGTGCTTAAAACGGCGGCTTCAATAGCACCAGAAGATAAGTGTTTCAAAGAGTCAAAAATTTCCAATGAGACCATTAATTCAATGAAAAAACCCCGGACAATGAAGAATGCAGACAGTCCTTTTGGCTGAGTCGAGTACGTTGAGCTTTGCAAAACTATAAGAAAACGTATTCGAGAGGAAACGCGCCGATTCAACATGCAGCTAGTGCAAAAAACTCTGGAAGAAAACAGGGAAATTAACAAAGCTAAGCAGAAGCTGAAAAGGAAAAGGACACAAATGTTTTCGTTAATGCGTGAGGATGGTACAATATGCAGGAAACAGACGGAAATGTTAGAGGTTGTCCGAAGATTTTATTCAAAGTTATATGAGGACCAGAATCAGACAAGAACAGCAATACCTACTGAAGAACAAATGCCGGATATCCTGGTGGAGGAAGTGACAAAGGCTATAGACTAGATGAAAAATGGCAAGGCTCCAGGAAAGGATAATATAACGATGGAGATGTTAAAAGCTGATGGTCGGACCCTACATAAAACACTGTCAAGATTATACACAAAATGCCTCAAACAACAAGAAGTACCCAGCTTATGGAGAAATGCAGAAGTGATCCTTTTACATAAGAAAGGAGCCCGGGAAGATTTAAAGATCTACCGCCCAATAAGCCTCCTATCAGTGGTCTACAAAGTTTTCACCAAGATAATATCCAAAAGAATACTAAGAAAACTTAATGACGCACAACCAAGGGAGCAAGCAGGATTCAGATGTGGATTCAGTACATTGGGTCATATCCAGGTTCTACAGCAGATCATAGAGAAACACAACGAATACACTATGCGACTGTACTTGGCATTTATCGATTATGAAAAACAGTTGATTCAATCTCAAAGCGGACCATAATGGATGTATTGCTTAATCAAGGTGTAGAGAAAGCCTATGTAAACCTGCAGGGATCGATATATGATGAAGCCACAGCGACAGTCCACCTTGACGATTTTGAGGTGGGAATAAATGTAGGTCGAGGCGTAAAGCAGGGTGACGCAATATCGCCTCTTCTTTTCTCAGCCTGGCTGGAAGAAGTGTTCCGCAATCTGGATTGGGAACAGGATGGAATAAGGATTAATGGTGCATCCTTAAATCATCTTAGATTCGAAGATAATATTGTTCTTCTTTCACAAGACCCAGGAGGAGCTGCAAAGACACGTACAAGAGCTGCAACGGGCTGGGGAACCATTTGGCTTGAAAATAAACCAGAAGAAGAGTCAGGTCATGTTCAATAAACTTGCTGAGGACAAAAGAATTTCAATTTTAGAAACGGATTTGGAAGTTGTGGATCAATATATATATATATATATATATATATATATATATATATATATATATATATATATATATATATATATATATATATATATATATATATATATATATATATATATCTTGGGCAGAGGGTTTCAATGGAAGGGGATGCCGTTCGGGAGGTGGAACGACACGTTGAATATGGCTGGCAGGCTCAATATAGTGTTTAAGAGCAAATTACCACTTTGCCTAAAAAGAAAAGTCTTTGATCGGTGGGTCCTACCCGTTATGACATACGGAAGTGAAACCTGGACACTCACATCGCAATCAATTCAAAAACTTCCGGTAGCACAGAAGGGAATGGAAAGATGTATGTTTGGCATTAAAAGACGAGAGAGAAAGTCCTGCGCATGGATCAGGGAACAAACGAAAGTCTGTGACAACATTGAAAGAGTAAAGCAATTGAAATGGAGATGAGCAGGCCATATGGCGAGGCGATGGGATGACAAATGGACTAGGGCAATCCTGAAGTGGATATCGCTTGATCGCAGACGTTCGCAAAAAAGACCGAAAGCACGATGGATTGATGACATCGTTAATTATATTGGAGCAGAGTGGCAGAGGAAAGCTCAGGATCGTGAAATTTGGAAACATGCTGATGAGGCCTTCATCCTGCAGTGGATCGACACGAGCTGATAATGATGATCATGATATTCTTTTCATTTTATTTCCTTCGTTCTGTTCAATACCCATCCATTATTACTTGGGTGTAACAAAAGTACAATGTTTCTGTGATAAGTACTTGCATTGACAAGAAGAAACATTTTTATGTGTAAAATTTATTTTTTATTTCAACATAATCACCTTTCAGTTCGATATACTTAAGCTAACGCTTTTCTATCCCCTTTAAAAAATACGCTTGCTCCAACCCTTCAAAATAAGCGTTCGTTAACTGTTCGTGACTGTTCTCTTTTCTCTATCTTTCTATGTTTCGTTCACTGTTATGAACTGATGCCAAACATCATTCCGATTGCGTTTTAACATCGTCAAACATTCTTTTGAAATTGGCACATGTGTCTATTTATTGCCAATTGTAAGCAATTGCTACACTTATTTTGCGGAAAGCTTTGTCATATCCAAATGAGTTGTTAACTTATTCTGTACTTATTCTAATGAGATGCCAACAGTCTCCGCAATCTCACGTACTTGTACCGTCCGATCCTCTATCACGATATCGTAGATTTTTTCAATCATTTCTGAAGTGGTAACCTCATTTGGAGAACCTGGACGATCTTCATCAAAAATACTTGTACGGGCACGTTTGAATTCATTTGTCCAATATTTTATGGTTGATTACGAAGATGCAAAGGACCCATACCCTTCCCTTAGATCTGTTTAAATTTCATCATTTGTTTTCTTTTTCAAAAACCAATCATTTTTCACTGGTAGAATTTTTTCCATTGTTAAGTAATGTCTGAATGATTGTGGCGTGTTCATAAGTTTTTTTCCTTTATTTGGGTTTTTTTGCCACTATCTAAAACTCAAAAATTATCAAAAATACCTGTTCTTATTTAAAGAAAGAATCACTGGGTAAAAACAAAAAACCAATCGGAGACAAATTTCTCAGTAATTCTTTTTTGTAATAAAGTTGCCTAACGAACAAAATTTTAAAGATATAAAAATGTTATAAAAAAATGTACAAACTTTTAACGTTGACGTTTCGGAGGGTACTCTCCCCCCGTTTTCAAAACTAAACTAAAAAATAAATTGTATTAATTTGTAATATATATAAAGTAACGAGGGAAGTAAATATATTTTTTTTGTATATGTCAACGATACTTACATTGACAACAATTAATGTAAGTATCGTTGACATATACAAACGAACGGGGATATACGAAAACGGGGGGAGAGTACCCTCTGAAACATTAACGTTAAAAGTTTGTACATTTTTTTATAACATTTTTATATCTTTAAAATTTTGTTCGTTAGGCAAATTTATTACAAAAAAGAATCACTGAGAAATTTGTCTTCGTTTGGTTTTTTGTTTTTACCCAGTGATTCTTTCTTTAAATAAGAACAGGTATTTTTGATATTTTTTGAGTTTTAGATAGTGGCGAAAAACCCAAATAAAGGAAAAAAAAAATTTTTCCATTGTTGTAAAATCACAAAAGTTGTTCCATTTAAATGGCTGCCATTCACAAACTAAGCCGCGCCCCGATTTGGCAATTTGACAATATTATTGTAAAGGGGTTTATTTATAGAAACTATCACTTTTTAATTACTAACAGCGCCATCTCTGGCCTAGATCATGCACTTACCCTACAGCCCTCGTAGATGCATTTTTTGAGGCACGTTTAAAATATGTTTATCTGGAGTTTATCCTTGTTGCTGTTTTTTTCCTCCTATTGTTTTCGATAACGCCAGTCCAGCTTGTTAATATTTCTTGGCCGGCCACTGTGGTCACGTAGTCGAACACCAATATTATTATTGAAATTTTATTTATATAGTTAGTAGGCATATGGAAAATTTAATTCAAATTAAAGTTATTTTCGGTAATGGTACAAAAGTACTTATCGATTACCTTAATACCGCATATAAGTACATCTTTTCCTTTACTTTTCGACGTAAAAACGACCATAAAAGACAAACTAGCACCTTTAATAAAGTTCCTGTTCTTCGAGCTCATCTTACACCGTATAGAAAGATTTATGCCGTAACTTCTCGAACATATATCACTTTCCAATTAAAACTTTACAGCTATTCATTGTTTGGACTCTCAAAAAAATTAAGAATCCCGAAACTTTCGAGACTTTATCGTCTGTTAACAAAGTACGGTAATATATAAAGCAGGCACACATTGCATTTTTAAAGTTTCACTATTATTTTTCAGTTTGCCTGCGAAGTTGTTGATGTAGGGACAATAATTTTTATACACTTCAGAAGATTGGAAAAAGATCGTCTCTTAGTTTGATTATAAAAAGTATACAGCGACCATTTTTAAATATTTTATAAATTTTACAAGCAGTAGCATTAAGATATAGTGTACTTTAATAACTCATCAATCATTAACATAAACACTTAACAGAATTTAGTAACCTTCTAAAAGTTTTAGAAAGTAAAGGTTCCTTGACAACTATGAGTTGACAACATATAGTTGTATATTCCATACAACTATGATCAAAAAGTAAGATAATTTTTGATTAGCAATTTCCCGCTCAATGGGTTGATAAAACCAAATTTTTTTGTGTTATTATAATTAAATGGTGTTTCAGTAAGAGCGCAAGATTTGAGTTGAGTGTCATTTTGGCTGTCAAGATTCATTGATTCAAGAATTGTGACAGGTAAATAAGAGACAGATAGTAGTTAATAAACAACGACCCTGGGTATTACTAATACATTTGGTGGTATAAACTTATGACTTCTATGGCGTTTTGGAGGGAATATATATGCAAAAAAACATAGTTTTTCATAGTTTTCAATTTGCCGATTTATTTACAGAAAAAGACGTTTTATAACCTTCCTTCAATTGAAGAAAACGTCTGCTGAAAGTTATCGATTGTCTAGTCCAAAAAACTTGTGAACGAGACAAGGATAGCCGAAAAAGTTTAAAGACTCAAATCATGCGTTGAAACAATTGGTAGAAGCATTGAATGTTACCCCCATCCACCATTTTCGAACGTCTACACGCATTAGGAAAAATCCAGAAGGAAGAAAAATGAGTTCCATATGAACTGAAGAAAAGAGACCAACCAGACAAACAAAGAAAATGATTTTTGCATCGAGTTAATACAGATGATGAACAGCGGCTCTATTTTGATAACCAAAACGTGCAAAAAATCGTGGATAGACTCAGGCTAGCCTTCAACACGTGCCCATTCAACCAGTGCACAATATACATGGAAAGAAGGCTATGCTGTGTATTGGTGGGATAGTAGGTGAGATGTGTACTACAAACTACTGAAACCTGGTGAAACGATTACTGATGATGGATACCGACAAATATTGATAGAACTGAATCGAGCATTGAAGGAAAAATGTCCAAAATACGTTCAACACCACGATAAAGTAATTTTTCAACATTACAATGCTCGGTTCCATGTTGTAGAGCGCGTAAAAACCTATTTGGAAAACGTTAAATCGGATGTCCTGCCCTGTCCGTCGTATTCACCGAACTTAACCCCTTCAGACCACCACTTATTTCGATCGAAACAGGAACAATCAACAAGGACTCAGTGCAGGATGTAACAAAGAAATAGAAAAAACAACCCAGAATGTAGAAGAATAACTTAGGTAGAAAGGAATAGGGATAAACAAAGAAAATCTGTGATACGTAATGTTTTTAATGCAGAAATTACAGTATTGAAAGAGAATCCGAATTTTTTTCGCCATATACAGAGTGTCCCATAACTTATCCATCATAAGCGGCTGGTAATAGTGGATATCAAAATAAAATGATTTAGTCAATAAACGTGTTGGCAAATGTTAATTATTACAAAAATACAGGGTATTGAAAGAGAAACTAAATTTTCGAAAAATTGAGATAATTTAAAAATGAAGAATGATAAAAATGATAAAAATGAAAATGATGAAGGCCTCTTCAGCATGCTTCCAACTTTCACGGTACGGGGCTTTCCTCTGCCACTCGGGTCCAATATACTTAACGATGTCATCAATCCATCGTGCTTTCGGTCTTCTTCGCGGACGTTTGCTATCAAGCGGTATCCACTCCAGGATTGCCTTGGTCCATTTGTCGTCCCATCGCCTCGCTATATGGCCTGCCCATCTCCATTTCAACTGTTTTACTCTTCCAATGATGTCGCAGACTTTTGTTTGTTCCCTGATCCATGCGCAGGACTTTCTGTCTCGTCTTGTAATGCCAAGCATACATCTTTCCATTCCCCTCTGTGCCACCCGAAGTTTTTGAATTGATTGCGATGTGAGTGTCCAGGTTTCACTTCCGTATGCCATAACGGGTAGAACGCACTGATCGAATACTTTTCTTTTCAGGCAAAGTGGGAGTCTGCTCTTAAACACTATGTTGAGCCTACCAAATGCCTGCCAGCCACATGTAACACGCCGTTCCACCTCCCGGGAGGTATTCCCCTCCATGGAAATCCTCTGCCCAAGATATATAAAGCTGTCCACAATCTCTAAATCCCTTCCTAGAACTGAAATTCTTCTGTCCTGAGCGAAGTTATTGAACATAACCTGACTCTTTTTCGGGTTTATTTTCAAGCCAAATGGTTCGCCAGCCCTTTGCAGTTCTTGTATGCGTCTTTGCAGTTCCTCTGGGTCTTGTTAAATGAGAATAATATCATCTGCAAATCTAAGATGGTTTAAGTTTGCACCATTGATCTTTACACCATCCTGTTCCCAATCCAGTTTACGGAATACTTCTTCAAGGCCAGCCGAGAAAAGAATAGGCGATATTGCCATACACCTCGTTCTATATTAATTCCCACTTCAAGATCATCAAGGTGAATTGTGGCTGTAGCTCCATATATCGATATATCGATTCTAATAGGTTTACATAGGCTCTCTCTACACCTTCGCTAAGCAGTGCATCCATTATCGCATGCTTTGAGATGGAATCAAATGCTTTTTCGTAGTCGATAAAAGCCAAGCACAGTGGCATGGGGTATTCGTTGTGCCTTTCTATGACCTGCTGTACAACCTGGATGTGATCCATTGTACTGAATCCACTTCTGAATCCTGCTTGTTCTCTTGGTTGTGCGTCATTCAGTTTTTTTAATATTATTTTAGAAATTATCTTAGTGAAATCTATCTTAGTTCATATATATATATATATATATATATATATATATATATATATATATATATATATATATATATATATATATATATATATATATATATATATATGAACACTTTTGTTGGTTGCTTGACCGGGAAGGAGCCCACCTCTCCCTTCAACTGGATGACATATGTTTCGTCTCTCGAAGTTCAGACTCTTCAGGGCGCCGACATATATCAACAACCCATGTTTTCGCCGACCTCCCGTCGGATGGCGTATATAGTTGAAGGAATAGGTGGGCTCCTTCCCGGTCAAGCAACCAACAAAAGTGTTCATTTAGGCGGAGACGCAGGCTGTTGTGTGTTCCACATGAGATTGTGGAACCCAACGGTTGGGTGTCTGATGACACTCAGCTACTGCTGTCTCATTGGACCGAGTCCAAGAAAATCTACCACTATATATATAGATATATATATATATATATATATATATATATATATATATATATATATACATATATATATATATATATATATATATATATATATATATATATATATATATGATCGAAAAATTGTGAACTGGGCTCGTGGAGAAAAGTATTAAAAAGCTAAGAAAGTTCACCCGTACTCCACGTCGTGCTTTGCCATTCCTTCATCCGCCATCCTAAGCGCCAGCCAGCAAGCTTCTCGCAAGACAGGTTTCTGGTCTTAAGACGAAGACTGAAGGAACGACTAAAACCATGACCATTTACATTGGCCATGTCGAATGGAGGCTGCAATCACATGCGGCCACGCCATCCTGCGGTAAACGGTCGCAGCAGACTGTGCTAAACCATTTGTGACCCGTCTAACCTTGGGTAAGTACCATGCATGATTAAACAATTGTGAACTGGGCTCGTGGAGAAAATTATTAAAAAGCTAAGAAAGTTCACCCGTGCTTCACGTCGTGTTTTGCCATTCCTTTATCCGCCATCCAAAGTGCGAGCAAGCGTCTCCCAAGACCGGTTTCTGTCATTTGGTTTGGCTATTCATACAAGTAAAAGTGGTACTCATAGTCAATATCGATATTTCACACCGTTTGCGTGATATTCGTTTTCGAATATTCTATTGCACATCTTGTCGATGGCTGAAAAATCTGCAATTCACATGAAGGAAAAAACATGAATATGTCAAAATATAACGGACTTTATTTAAAATAACAATTTTTTGAAATTTACTTCAATAGGTTTTGAAAGTTTCCATCGTTTACCTCAATACACTTTCACAGGCTCTTTATTAAGTCACCCTTCGCATTTGAAAATATATTTTCTTCGCTTCTAATAACATTCGCCGTTTGTTGAATTTTTTTTTAAAGTTCGTTTCGTGTATTGATTTCATAATGGTAAACAAAAGACTTCATACAACCTTACAAATAAAAGTCTAACGGATTAAAATCTTGCGATTGACAGTAAACTGCGGTGGCACACCATCTTGCATAAACCACATATCTTGTCTTAAGTTTAAAGGTATACCGTTCAAAAGGTCTAATAAATCATTTTCTAAAAACTGAACATATTGATCTCGTTTCAGTCTTTGCGGGCAGTTAAATGGGCAGATTAAAAAATTGTCGATAATTCGTGCTGGAAATGTCGCTCTCTAGGTAGGTATGGATTTTCCCGTGCGTAATAATGACTGTTACGCCATTTAAAAATTCTGCGTCTGGTAAAAGTTGCCTCGTCAGTAAACAATATCTTTTTCAGGAACATGGGGCCTGCGTTTATTTTATGTAGGCAATTCATTTTGAGCAAGCGAAAAATGTAGGGAAACCATTTTTCTTTATGAATTGGCTAATTCCTGTAGATGCCTTTAAACCCCTATGCTTAGTTCACAATTTTCCGTTTTACTATCCAAAAACAAATTTGTTTCGCCTAACTAAAATTCTTTGAAAAATTGGTCGATCTGGGATGATTCTGGTTGGGTAGAGCTCTTCATACCTTCTAACTGCAGCGCCACTCTTGTAATTTACTTGTGTGTAAACGCAGAATATATCCCTTAAATCAAGGTTAGGAAACTGATTAAGCCTGAGCTTATTTTACAAATTATTTAATATACCAATTCAAGATTGGAGAAACTTGTTTCCACCTACATTTAATAGGAGAGAAAGAAAACAATGACGGTTGTCATCGAGACGTAATAATTTCTACACAATATTGAAGACACACCTTACGAATTGCATATTTTTCAGCCATCGACAAGATGTACAAGGGAATATTCGAACAGGAATATCTCATAAACTGCATGAGATATCGATATTGACCAAGGATACCTTTTTTTACGTAGAAATTATGATTCTTCTCTATTTTGAAGTCAAAATATACCCAGCTTTATAGGGTAAAAAATATGAACGAGTTAATTCCTCAGAAAGTAGGTGCAAGCGCCGTTTAGGAACTAAACTCAAGCTATTGCCAAATTCGGATTTGTCGCTTTTGAAAACCCAACTACCCCTAATTTGATTATGATATCTTCAACCATTTTTAAATTATCTTCATTTTCCGAAAATTTAGTTTCACCTTCAACACCCTGTATCTTTTAAATCACTAACATTTAGCAGCATATTTATTGACATATTTATTGGACCCCCTGTATATTATTTAAAAATAAAATACTTCCCTTCAAAATTAAGTATACTGTACGAGTCTATTGCGAATATAGCCTGAAAAGTCAGCTGTAGTTCCTATACCTTTCGAAAATCAACATTGCGTGCCTTCTCGTCGCCTCTCCACTGAAAAAAATACTTCAGGTACTTACTACTTGCAGTAACGTACATGATGTAGAACATCTGAAACGGATAAATAATTTGAAGCATTGTTGAAAGAAATTTTTGTTGTACACTGCAAGAACTCAGACACGAACTCAAAGATACTAAAAATTAAAACGAAAAGGTGTTGGGTACGCAATTAACCCAGAAAAGAGAATAAGAATAGAGGATTTGATCAATTCTTCTGTTGGAACCTTTGGTGTGAAATACTAAACTTGAAAAGATTTACCACTAAACACCAAAACGCTAAAAATCTCAGATTAAATCATCTCCTGATGATGCTAACATGGTTAGCGAAACGTGCGTCGAGCAGTTCAAAAAAGCGTTTTGGTGTTTAGTGTAAATCTCTTCAAGTTTAGAGGATTTGATGTTGTTGTGTCGTTGCTCTCTACATACATAAAAAAATTAATTGTTGCATAAGAATGTGACCTGTGACAATAGTGAATCCTCTACGATAAAGTGGAAAAAACTGCGGGTTATTCGAGATGAGCCATCAACCAGTACGGTAAAACCAAATATCCATGTAAAAAGACATTGCTGTGTACATCACTTGGTACGATTAGCTGGGCAGCGTGCAAATGAGTTGCTCCAATCTGGTCAAACAAATACTGCTAACCGTTGTCTATAGCAACAGATTGGTATTAGTGGTGCTCTGAAGAAAAAAAATGCTTTACACTGACTAAGAAAAAGAGAAAGTGGCTTTGTTTCAACACAACGAACGGTCACATGTAGCAAAAATAATTATGTAAACGATCACCAAGTTGGGTAGTGATATTTTATCATACCCGGCATATTGTTCAGACTTGGCCCCTTCTGATTTTCATCATATTCGATCCCTGCATCACCTGGTTGATAGCCCCTATACATCTCTTGAAATAGCAAAAAAAAAGCCTCAATGACTTTGACAAAAAGGCAGCATAAGTGTACAGAAAGTGAGAGAGATTACCTCGAAGATTAAGTTTGTCTTACTTGTTTCATAAAAGATAAAGGTAGTCAAGGGGTTAATTTTTGTCACTGAAATAAAGATATCGTGTCCTAATAAACTATTTCCTAGTTGCATATTGGTAGAATCTAATCAATATATTGTATATAAAATACTCATATTTATAGGCAGTATAAAACTCTTTTTTCGGAAGATAATCATATAAATAATCGTTGAATAAAGGCTTATAAAACTAGTATACCATCGAAATTAAAAAGTTATAGGTTTATGCATTCGTTTATCAGTATATTTTAGATGCCATTATCAAATAAAAAATAGCTAATCCCTATATTTATTTTTAAATATTTTGGATTTTGCAGAAAATCCAGTCAATAAAATTAATAAAGCGTGTGGTAAGTGTCACATCTACCATTTTACTTTAGTGCCTTATTTTTTTTGCTATATTTGTGATAGTTTGGGTGTGGTAGTTGTGTAGAGCAGACGTACAAGTTTTATTATGGATAAATACACGCAAAAAATACAGTAAAATTGTTGTATCTTACATAAAAGAAAATACGCAACTCAACGTAAATTTAGACGAAGATATCCTAAGGTTTTTGATCAGTGCCTGCTGCCTGTTTAAACATACGGAAGCGAAAAATGGTCGCTCACATCACAATCAGTTCAAAAGCTTCGGGTAGCCCAGAGGGGAATGGAAAGGCGTATTCTTGGCATTACAAAGCGGGACAGAAAGACCTGGATATGAATCAAAGAACAAACGAAGGTAAGTGACGTCATAGAAGGGTGAAATAATTGAAATGAAAACTACACAGTTCCATATATACATTTACATATATATATATATATATATATATATATATATATATATATATATATATATATATATATATATATATATATATATATTTACATATACATACATATATATATATATATATATATATATATATATATATATATATATATATATATATATATATATATATATATACATATATATTGATAATTACTAATAAATTTACATATACGTATTACATATAGTTGACTTACTTTCGTGGGATCTATCAGATATATTTGTATAGTGTTTTGTTCGAAGGAATTCTTACCTGAAACAAAAAATATTAATTTCAATCAAATTTAATAAGAATGGTTCAGAAAAGATAATATGTCGGCTAGTGTAAGTTTATTTTGGGAACTATATCTACATGTTGTAACTAGAGAGTTTTAGCGAATTGCCTCTTAATTTGTTCCGATTAAATAATATAGCGAGAAATGAGTAAACAGAAATTATTTTAATAAAAAATACACGAAATGTACTGAAAGAAATTGCTCAACAGAGAGGGGTGTTGGATTTTAATCATTTTTATCCAAAACATTGACACTATAGTAGGGTCAGCGAATACAGTAATAAAAATGTTACAGAAGGTACGGTAAAAAAACCGGTAAAAAATAGTTCTCTTTAATAAGTCACAATCTTACGCAGATCAAAAAACCGGTCGAAACCAGCTCATCTATGACAAGAAAGTAAAGTGCGCTTCAAGATATATCGTTGACCGATTGGCTGCAATAAACTATTAACAACCTCTGCCGTGGCGAAATCCGGCAAAGTTACAAGAAACGTAAACAAAGCCGGGCCTAATAAAATAACAGGTAAACAGATAAAATTAATTTTATACCTAGTTTAGTAGTTTCGTAATATTTTAGTTTAGTTTGCATTCTTTTCTAAACAGTGCAGTTTTATAATTTCGATCGTATTTTTTGTTATTCCAAACGTGCTAAAAATGTGGCGTTCTTGGCACGATAATGATAATTGTACCTCCGGTAGTTCTAATTTTAAAAGAAAACATTTATCGTCCGTTGCTAACCAAATTATTAAAAATGTGTATGTTTCTTTATTGAATAGGACGCTTAATGTAAATGCAGGCGCAGCAGAAACGTTTTCATTAACGAAAACTCCGTTGTCTACAGTTAAATATTTTGCGACGAAGCCAATTAAAGCCAAAAATGTCCGTAGTGATGCTGGTAAACGCAAATGAGTTGTCCAAAGCGGCAAAGAATTAGTGCAAAGCAAAATTTATGTTATGCATGACGAGGAAAATGCGCCTATATTGCATTGCAACAGCGACTAAGGAAAGACGAAACCAACATTCTCTGCAGCAGAACTAGCCTCCGGAGGATATTATCTCAAATAGGTTTTGCATATAGACCATCAATAAAAGACAAATGTTAATAGAATCACAACGATTGCGACGATGGCGGTTTGACTACTTAAACTTAAAAAAAAAATACAGATTAGAAAATCGTCCCATTATCTACCTTGATGAAACATAGTTCGATACACGTTATGCGCCAGCAAAAGGATGAGTAGATACGAAATTAAACGAAATTAAGGAACAATTAACTCTTGAAAGAGACTTGAAAGACTAGACTTGGAGACTTGACAATACCAGGAAATGTCTATTGAAAGCCATATCCTCTGCCAAAACTACAGTACTCCTGAAGATTCAAATATTATGTTTCAACTCAGATATCAAAGAAAATGAAATTTTCAACCAGATATCAAAGAAAATGAAACTTTAGAATATCTCTGCTATAAGGTTTTCTGCGGTGCAGCAGCTGTTTATGAACTATTGGGAATAAAATGGTCTAAAAGAGACTTAAATAAAAACGATACTCCTTGGACTCCTTGAAAGATACGGCTAAATAATAAAATCAACAGGATGAAGACCGATAAGTTAATGTTAGAAAAGCCATTAAGACCATTTGCCATAGGCCAGAAAATAATCGAATAGCCATAATAAGTCTTGCTCAAAAGGCTGTGCAATCTTGTGCAACTGCAACAACGTGCAGCACAGTCTTGTTGACTGAAACAATCGCAATGCTTTCCATGATACATTACCTTATAATACGTGATTAAAAATAAAAATTTATATTATATTTTCCAAAAAAACTTATATAGTAGTGGTCGTCTAAAGTTCGGTTACCCTAAAACGTTGAAAGGTTGAAAGTAATTGATTTCAGTTTTGTCAGTTTTGTGTTTACCATTCAGTTTTAACAGTCTGATAATTAATAAAAAGAGGTAGAATTATTTGTGTTTATTTCGATAAATATCAAACCGCATTACCAGAAATTACACAAGGTCTGTAGATAAAGTAATGAGGCTGGTGGTGTAGAGTGCGATATGAGAACACTATTAACTTCCCTTCTCTCTCGAATGAGACAGACATACATCTTATGCGTTTTCCATACGAGTTTTAATTAGTTTTGTATCAGACTTGGGTACTGCATGACAGAAACTTTTGTAGAACTTCAGCGGACCTACGGAAACAAAATTTTTTGACATGGGTTCAGGTTTTCAGGTGGTTTAAGGCATTCTCACAAGGACGAGACTCGATTGAAGATAAATTTTGCAGTAGAAGGTACAAGGACTTCAAGAAATAATGAAAATGTCCACAAAATCTGGGATATTGTTCGTTCTAATTATTGTCTGAAATTATTGGTGATGAATCTTGGATTTTTTAATATATCCCAGAAACGAAGCGTCAGTGTTAGAAGTGGCAGTCTCTAACCCCACCACGTTCAAAAAAAGCCAGAATGAGCAGCAAATCAAAAATCAAAAGCATGCTGATTTGCTTTTTTTATAGCCAGAGGATTGACCATAAGGAATTTGTATCGAGGGAGTATTGAGATTTGTATTGAGAGCCTTCGAAAAGTAGTCATTCGCGTGAGACCGAACATCAAGAATACTTAGCTGCTATATCACGATAATGCGCCTTGTTATATAGTGATTTCAAGGAAGAGCTTTTACAAGTAAAAAACGCCATTCTGACCCCGCAGCCCCTTTATTGGCCAGACTTGAGCCCTTATGACTTTTTTTTTATTTATTTCATGATGGAAAAGTCACTTCGAGGGACAATATTTTGGGATATTGGAGAACATTGAGAAGACCGTAACCGTTCTGCTAAAGGCGATTCCTGTATTTGACTTCCAGTATTGCTAAAGCTCTCTGTAACTTGCAAGACAACTTACTTAAGGGGGGAAATAAGTGAGGACGGCGTATTTTAGAGTCATTTTCAGAAATTTCTTAATACGTAAGGGATATATATATATATACCAAGTGTTCCATTAAGGATGGATCGCGGCCGTATCTTGAAAACTATTTATCCCACAGCTTTGGGGAAAAAAATTGTACTAAAAATGATCATGAGAAATTCACCAAAAATATTTTTAAGCTTCTAAAACGACCGCAAGAGGGCGTGATGAGCTAAAGATTTTTAAAAATCTTTTTTTTTGTGTATTTTCAAGTGTTAACCGAGAAAGAAAAATTCTCAGTTATAATTAGCAAACTGTCTCCCACCACTTTGTTTTATGACATTTCGTCGTAACTTCGCGAATAAAGAAGTGGGGGGGAGTTTTACCTATTTAAAGTCGTCTAATGTCCGTTTGCCTAAAACGATTTTCCTCAATTTGGATTCATTTAAAAGGCAATTGCTGAGAAAATCAGATAATCTGGGAGATAAATTATTTAGTTTATGGAATCATCCAGTGAAAACCCGAAATCGATATCTCTGGCATGTCAAGAGATATTTCGATTTTTCTGAAAAAATCAGTTATTATTTCACTACTACCTCCATCACTGCTAAAAGTAGCTTCATCAGTCCATAGTATGCGTTTTAAGAATTGTTTATTTTCACTACACATATTTTTTAACCAGTGACAATAGTCTAACCGTCTGTCAAAATCGTTATCCAAAAGGGCTTGGTGTAAGACAACATGATAGGGGTGCAGCTTGTTATCTCTTAAGATTCGATGAATGGATGTCTTGCTAACACCTAATTCTTCAGATATTTGTCTGATACTTAAATGGGGGTTGGTTTCAACATAAGCCAGAACATTTACGACATTATCTCCATTACGAATCGAACGTAACCTGGTGCGGACTGGATCTGGATGCACAATTTCTGTTTCTCGTAAGAGTCTTGCTAGACATGTAAACACCTTCTTCGAATAATACCTTCTTTCGGGATATTGACTTTCATATTGCCGCTCTGCAATACATGCATTTTAAAAAATATTGGAAATACACCGCCAACATGTCATAGGCCTCGTAATTCGTAAAAGGCATTGTTAGTTATTATTATAATAATTATTAATAATCAATAAATGCAATGTTGAAAATGTAATGCATTTCAAAACTGACTTGTTTTTGTTTGTTTCCATGGTTCCCTTCTTACACTCTTTGTGTAATATACATAAGGATTGCATGCGTTTATTTGGAAATCCGAAAACGCATAATTTCATTCATCCATTCATTTAGTTTAAAAGAGAGAGTAGGTATATTTATTAATGACTGATTTCAATATTCTCTCAAGTAGTATTTAAGCACCACAAAAGAGAAAATGCAACAATTGGGGAAAGGCATTTTTTCCGCTTATGTAATTAAATTAGAAAATATTAGCAAGGTCAGGATTAGAACATTTATGATGATTGATACTGAATAGATAATTTTATTTTTTAAATAAAATTGTTGCGGTTGCGATTGCGGCCTAAATATTAAGACCAATTTTTAACTTAATATTATCGATTTTTTCCTGAAAAATCGAAATATCTCTTGACATGTCAGAGATATCGATTTCGGGTTTTCACTAGACGATTCCTCTTTAAATTACCTTTCTTGCCATGTAGTAAAAGCTGTACCATTCCATTTGATAAAACTAAACAAAACTTCAAAAAATTTATTGTTGAATGTAACGCCACCTCGCGGTTTCATTTATAAACTAAATAATTTATCTCCCAGATTATTTGATTGTCGCAGCAATTGCCTTTTAAATGAATCCAAATTGAGGAAAATCGGTTAAGGCAAACGGACATTAGACGACTTTTTATCTCAATAGATAAAAATGTAGTTTCGAGAAAAACGCGTTTGAAAATAAGAGTGGCAATAAAGGTGAATTTAAGGCAGTAACGAATCAATTTAAACAACTTACTGGTTAATCAGCTATTCCAGCACGTTAAAAGAAACAAAAGAACATCTGCTAACATTGTTCATTTTTTTCAATACCTTTCAGATCATTCAGGAATCGCGCCCTACTACATGCCACGCGCTCCAACCGTTCGACCGAGGGACACTCACTCAAACGCTTATAACTTTTAAACGGCTTGGAATTGTATTTTGAAATTTTCAAAATATATTTTTGAATAGCTCTATAAACGATTTATGAAAAAAAAATTGAATTTTTTTAAACCTCTACCTAACCTATTTCCCCCTTAAGTAAGACAACTACTTTGAAGGAGACAATATAGAATTGACATTTTAATTAAATTAAATTTTATGGAATTAGTCTTATTATTTTAGTTTCACCCATCGTATTTCATCCTCTTCCTCATTTCATTCTTCACTATATTGTTTGCCTGTATTTTAAAAGCTATACAACTAGATGGCGTTAGTGGTAAGTAGTGGTCGAAATAACTACATCATAGCAATAGCATCAATGCAATACCTTTGGACATCTTGTAACCATAACCCCATAGCGACTAAAATGTCAGTTTATCAGCCAAATTCTCATCATTTAGGGGAGGTGATAATTCATTTATTTATTATGAAAAAATCTGCTGTTGAGGCTCACCGACTGCTCTCAGACATTTATGATGAGGCCGGTATGAGTGAAAGAACGTGTCGTGAGTGGTTTCAAGAGCGGTAATGTTCACGTCGAAGACCGGCATAGCGGTCCAAGAGCGAAAGCTTTTGAAGATAAAGAATTAGAGGCATTACTTAATGAATTATTCGGAGCAACTCAACAAGCATTTTAAAACGCCTCAAAGATCCTTGAATAATGCAGAAACAAGGATATTGAGTGCCACGCGAGTTGAAACTGAGAAAGACGTTTGTTTGCTTGCAAACAGTTGCTCGAAAGGCAAAAACGGAAGATATTTCTGCATCGTATTGTGTCTGGGGACGAAAAATTGGTTTATTACAATAACTCGAAACGTCGAAAATCACGGGAATATCCCGGCCTCGCTTCCACACCAACGGCCAAACCGAATATTCACGGCTTCAAAGACATACTCTGTATTTGGTGGGACTAGCTCGTTAATGTGTAGTATGAGCTGTGAAAACTATCTGAAACCATCACAGGGGATTGTTATCACACGCAATATGTGCGTTTGAGTTGATCATTGAAAGACAAACGGTTGCAATATAGCTAAAGACACGATAAAGTAACAATGATCGGCCCCATGTCGCGAAAGTGGTCAAAACACACTTGGAAACGTTAAAATGGGAAGTTCTACGCCACTCACTGTATTCTCCAGATATTGCTTCCTCTGACTATCATTTTTTTTATCAATGCACCCAGCCTAGCTGGCCAGGACTTCCGGTCTTATGAAGTCAAAAATTGGATCGATTCGTGGATCGCTTCAAAGGATCAGTTTTTTTCAACGCGGGATTCGAATGCTGCCTAAAAGATGGGAGAAAGTAGTGGCCAACGATAGACAATACTTTGAATCATTAATGTATAACCAGTTTTTTACAATAAAGCCTGGAGTTTTGAAAAAAAAACGGCGAGAGCAAAGTAGTATACCTTTTATATTTGATAATAGTTACTCAAGATATATTAAAATACCAATTATGACCAGAAAATACTTTTAGCTGTATTTATAAAGACTGAGAGACAGACTAAAGACAGACAGTCACACTGTATTTAATATCTATCACTTACTAATTTTAAATTTTGCTATTTGTGATGTGTAAAGAACTTACTGTTGAATTATATTTATGTTAAAGCGATAATTATGATCGAAAATGTTAAAATTACATTTGTATCAGCACACTGAACAATACTATTTCCCGCTTGCTAGATCAGAATGCATGATTCTATCCAGTTCCGGCCTATGCTAATTTAATTTTTCCCGCTGCAAATCAATCTAGCCGGCCGTGCAATTATTTGCGGTGCCTCTACAAGGCGTCGTCCGTGCTCAACATGCTACGTCACGCATCACACGGCCAGACTGGAGACCGCTGACCACGTTCGGATGGGTTGCGGGGTTAAGGGAGGATAGTAGTGGTGCAGGGTCGATTGTAGTTCCACACACTTCGTACGTCATTACATCGTTTGTTAATTACGAGCTGCATACACCGGGTCAGTATTGAGTCGGTAACCGGTAGTTGACATGTTTTCACAATTACAACGTTTGCCATGGAACGTCATCTGCAATTTCATTTGCCTTTCTTTTTTTATTTTTAGGGCTTGTCCGCTTAGTTGATGTTTTTTTGTATTGTCTGAATGATTGTGGCGGGTTCATATTTTCTTTATTTGGGTTTTTCGCCACGATCTAAAACTCAAAAACATTTGTTCTTATGTTAATAAAGAATCACGGGGTAAAAACGAAAAACCATCCGAGACAAATTACTCAGTGATTCGTTTTTGTAATAAATTTGTCTAACGAACAAAATGAAAAATCAGTGTGTCCTGCCCGGTATGACGTACGGAAGTGAGACCTGGATACTCACATCACAGTTAGTTCAAAAAGTTCGAATAGCACAGATGGGAATGGAAAGATGTATGCTTGGCATTACCAGAAGGGATAGAAAAACCTGTACACAGATCAGAGAGCAAACGAAAGTGAGTGACATCATTGGAAAAATAAAGCAATTGAAATGGAAATGGGCAGGCCATGTAGCAATGCAATGGGTCGAAAGATAGATCAGGGCGGTTCTGGACTGGATACCGCTTGATCGCAAACGTCCACGGATCGATCGAGACCGAAAACACGATGAACTGATGACATTATTAAATATATTGGACCCAAATGGGAGAGGAGAGCTCAGGACCGCGAGAGTTGGAAGCATGCTGAAGAGGCCTTCATCCTGCAGTGGACTGATACGGGTTGATGATGATGAAGATGATGATGATGATGATGATATATATATATATATATATATATATATATATATATATATATATATATATATATATATATATATGTTCATATATATATAGATGTTCACTGTGTGATTGTTTACTATACTGATTGTGTATTAAAATTGTGTACCAAAAATGTGGTTTATAAAATTCCCTGCGAATGTGGCAAATTCTATATAGTTGAGACATCTAGACCATTAGATGTTAGAATAAAAGAAAAACCTTCTTAGAAAGGTCAATTTTAATAAATCAAGAATTTATCAGCACGCATGCGAATCAGGACATAAAATCAATTGGAATAATTCCAAAATGATGTTAAAAGAATCAGTAACAAAATACAGAAGATTAAAATAAATCGCTATGATTAATTTAAATAAAAATAACTCTATTGCTATGCCTTCGGTATATATATATATATATATATATATATATATATATATATATATATATATATATATATATATATATATATATTTTGTATGAGACACTACATTATGACATTTCATATAATATAAGAGGAACTAGCAATACATAATTTTTGAACACTTGAATATAAGCAAAAAAAAGGAAGAATAAAATCAGATAAAAACAAACACAAACCAAGTATTAGTAAAAATAATTATAAATATATATATATATATATATATATATATATATATATATATATATATATATATATATATATATATATATATATATATATATATCATCATCATCATCAGCCCGTATCGATCCACTGCAGGATGAAGGCCTCTTCAGCATGCTTCCAACCTTCACGGTCCTGGGCTTTCCTCTGCCACTCGGGTCCAATATACTTAACGATATCATCAGTCCATCGTGCTTTCGGTCTTCTTCGCGGACGTTTGCGATCAAGCGGTATCCACTCCAGGATTGCCTTGGTCCATCTGTCGTCCCATCGCCTCGCTATATGGCCTGCCCATCTCCATTTCAACTGTTTTACTCTTCCAATAATGTCACAGACTTTTGTTTGTTCCCTGATCCATGCGCAGGACTTTCTGTCTCGTCTTGTAATGCCAAGCATACATCTTTCCATTCCCCTCTGTGCAACCCGAAGTTTTTGAATTGATTGCGATGTGAGTGTCCAGGTTTCACTTCCGTATGTCATAACGGGTAGAACGCACTGATCAAATACTTTTCTTTTCAGGCAAAGTGGGAGTCGGCTCTTAAACACTATGTTGAGCCTACCAAATGCCTGCCAGCCACATTTAACACGCCGTTCCACCTCCCGGGCGGTATTCCCCTCCATGGAAATCCTCTGCCCAAGATATACAAAGCTGTCCACAATCTCTAAATCCCTTCCTAAAACTGAAATTCTTCTGTCCTGAGCGAAGTTATTGAACATAACCTGACTCTTTTTTAGGTTTATTTTCAAGCCAAATGGTTCGCCAGCCCTTTGCAGTTCTTGTATGCGTCTTTGAAGCTCCTCTGGGTCTTGTGAAATGAGAATAATATCATCTGCAAATCTAAGATGGTTTAAGTTTGCACCATTGATCTTTACCCCATCCTGTTCCCAATCCAGTTTACGGAATACTTCTTCAAGACCAGCCGAGAAAAGAATAGGCGATATTGCGTCACCCTGCCGTACACCTCGTTCTATATTAATTCCCACTTCAAGATCATCAAGGTGAATTGTGGCTGTAGCTCCATCATATATCGATTCTAATAGGTTTACATAGGATCTCTCTACACCTTGGCTAAGCAATGCATCCATTATCGCATGCTTTGAGATGGAATCAAATGCTTTTTCGTAGTCGATAAAAGCCAAGCACAGTGGCATGGTGTATTCGTTGTGCCTTTCTATGACCTGCTGTACAACCTGGATGTGATCCATTGTACTGAATCCACTTCTGAATCCTGCTTGTTCTCTTGGTTGTGCGTCATTCAGTTTTTTTAATATTCTTTTAGAAATTATCTTAGTGAAAACTTTGTACATCACTGATAGGAGGCTTATTGGACGGTAGTTCTTTAAATCTTCCTGTGCTCCTTTTTTATGTAAAAGGATCACTTCTGCATTTTTCCATAAGTCAGGTACTTTTTGTTCTTTGAGGCATTTTGAGTATAATTTTGCCAGTGTTTTATGTAACGTCCGACCACCAGCTTTTAGCATTTCGACAGTTACACTATCCTTTCCTGGAGCCTTGCCGTTCTTCATCAATTCTATAGCATTTGTTACTTCCTCCACTAGGATATCTGGTATTATATATTGTTCTTCCGTGGGTATTGCTGTCCCTGACTGGCTCTGATCTTCATATAACTGGGAATAAAACCTTCTGACAATCTCTAACATTTGGGTACGCGTCCTGCACACTGTGCCATCCTCACGCTTTAAAGCATATATTTGCGTTCTTTTGTTTCTCAGCTTCTGTTTAGCTTTGTTAATTCCTTTGTTTTCTTCCAGGGTTTTTTGCACTAGCTGCATATTGAATCGGCGCGTGTCCTCTCTGATACGTTTTCTTATAGTTTTGCAGAGCTCAGTGTACTCGACCCTGCCAAAAGGACTACCTCCATTTCTCATTGCTCGCCGTTTCTTCATTAAATCAATGGTCTCACTGGAGATTTTTGTTTGTTTGAGACATTTTTCCTCTGGTGCTATTGAAGCAGCCGTTTGAAGTACATTGTTGGCGATTTCTTCATATATATATATATATATATATATATATATATATATATATATATATATATATATATATATATATATATATATCACAAACTACAGATAAGGTCAAAATATCATTAAAAAAAAACACACACATATATATATATATATATATATATATATATATATATATATATATATATATATATATATATATACACATATATACGAGACAGACACGAGACAGAGATGAGACGGAAAGTCCTGCGCATGGATCAGGGAGCAAACAAAAATCTGTGACATCATTGGAAGAGCAAAACAATCGAAATGGTGATGGGCAGGCCATATAGCGAGGCGATGGGACGACAGATGGACAAAGGCAATCCTGGAGTGGATACCACTTCATTGCAAATGTCCGGGGAGAAGACCGAAAGCACGATGTATTGATGACATCGTTTAGTATATTGGACTAGAGTGGCAGAGGAAAGCCCAGGATAGTGAAAGTTGGAAACATGCTGAAGAGGCCTTCATCCTGCAGTGGATCGATATGGGCTGATGATGATGATAATACTGTTTTTGCTTTTCATTTAAGTAGTTATTAAAAACAGCTTTTCACAGAAATGGCCTAGCAGGTCCCATTTTCAAGAACCTGCTTTTCCTTTATATTATGGGTCATTGAAATTATTTGAACCTGATGTTGGACTGGACAATGTACGAATTACCACAAGACCGTAGAGGAGTGCATCTCCACAGTATTCTACGAACCTTTAAGGGCAGATTTATTTTGTTTTCTGTAGGTTAGTTTGTCTATTTCATTTACAGTACAGTCAAGTGTTTAAGTTGATTCTATATAAAAAAATTTCCGAGGAAATCAAAAAAGCCTGGTTTGTGCCAAATTGGAGATCAAGATAAAAGTTGCACGCCTCATGTTTGATGTGTGAGTTGTTACGTAATCTTAGTGCAGTAGATGCATCTTAAAAAAATTATATACCGTTTTGCTGGTCCTGGAGTGGATACCGCTTGATCGCAAACGTCCGCGAAGAAGACCGAAAGCACGATGGATTGATGGCATCGTTAAGTATATTGGACTCGAGTGGCAGAGGAAAGCCCATGACCGTGAAAGTTGGAAGGATGCTGAAGAGGCTTTCGTCCTGCAGTGGATCGATACGGGCTGATGATGATATATATATATATATATATATATATATATATATATATATATATATATATATATATATATATATATATATATATATATTGGTAGTATGTCACTGTCATAAAAAACTATTATTGTCAATGTAAGTATCGTTGACATATACAAAAAATATATTTACTTTATATATAGAAATTAATATAATTAATTTTTTTAGATTCGTTTTGAAAACGGTGGGAGAAGACCCTCCGAAACGTTAACGTTAAAAGTGTCTATATTTAGAACATTTTTATATTTTTAAAATTTTGTTCGTTAGACAAATTTATTACAAAAAAGATTCACTGAGAAATGTGTGACCGTTTGGTTTTTTTTATACCCAGTGATCCTTTATTTACATATGAACAGACATTTTTGATATTTTTTGGGTTTTAGATCGTGGCGACCAACTCAAAAACAAAAATATTGTTTTTTTTGTATCAGTTCATGTACATTAGTCAGAGTTTCTAAAGAGTTTTCCAATAAACCTCTCAGGACTTTGAAATTTAATAGCAGTTACACTGTTTGAAAGATAAATGTGAGAAAATACACAGTTCAACAATTGGGCTCTAGAGACGCTAGAAGGCGATGCTTTGATGAGAAAATAATCTTTTGCGATGAGGCGCAATTCTGTCTTAAGGGGGTTCTGTACAAAAATAACTGCTATATTAGAGTCGATGAAAATCCAAAAGTGATTCAGGAGTTGCGTTCTCATCCTTAAAAATTCACTGTTTAAGCTGAAGGAGTGATAGAACCTTATATTCCTTGAACACGATGATGGAAGTTGTGTTACTGTCAATGATGAACACTATAGGAGTATGCTAACAGAATATATTTAGCCTGAAGTGATAACTTTAGATATAAATTTAACAGTTTCAACAAGACGGTGGCGACTTGCGCCAGATATGTTCGATTGCAAAGAAAGTTTCATTGGCGAAATTTCTAAAGAAAGTTTAAGTTTCTAAGGTTAAAGAAGGATCCATTATTTAAATTTTGCTTATTATCGAGTATTAAACCTTTAATGATTACGGCCTCTCCACTTTGTCTTAAGAATAAATTGGGTTTTCGCCGAATTATTCATGATTCTTACCTTCGACAGAGTGCCCCTCTTATGGTGTCACGTTATAACACAGCCATGTTTCATCGTTCTTTCAGCTTCAATGCTGCTAAATTGTTTAACTCTCTTCTACAGACAGCACATCAGAATTAAATTTAAGGAATATCTGCTATCAATGCACAGATAGAGTCTTGTATGTTATTTTATGATTATTCCCATTTTTCGTTGATGAATCTTAATTATATTCCTTTTTATTTGTTATTGTTTTTATTTCTGGGTTTTATTTTCGTATATACGTTGTTATCATTTGTCTTTTTGCCTACATAATATTAGTTTATGTTTATATACGTTATGTAAGTTTAGTATTATGTATTGTAATTGGTGTTTGGGTTGAGTATGAGTGGCTCGTTGAGCTAGACTTCGCCGTAACCATTAAAATGTAATTAATTAATAAAGGAATTTATAATTATTATTAATATTATATATATATATATATATATATATATATATATATATATATATATGTATGATCATATATATATATATATATATATATATATATATATATATATATATATATATATATATATATATATATATATATATATATATATATATATGTATGATCATATATATATATATATATATATATATATATATATATATAAATATGATCCACCTTTCCTCCCATCGTCTCGCTACATGGCTGCCCACTTCCTTTTCAATTGCTTTATTTTTCCAATGATGTCACTCACTTTGGTTTGCTCTCTGATCCATGTGCAGGTCTTTCTATCCCATCTAGTAATGCCAAGCATACATCTTTCCATTCTGTTGTGTGCTACTCGAAACTTTTGAACTGAGTGTGTTGTGAATGTCCTCTTGTGTGAAGTGTGAGACCTCTCACACTTCCGTATGTCATAATGGGCAGGACACACTGATCAAAGACTCTTCTTTTCAAGCAAAGTGGTAGTTTGCTCGTAAACATTAAGTTGAACCTGCCAAACGCCTGCTTCTACATTTAACGCGTCGTTCCCCCTCCCGGACGGTATCCCCTTCCATTGAAACCCTCTACCCAAGATATACATATATATACAGTGATCCACAACTTCCAAATCTGTTCCTAAAATAGAAATCCTTTTGTCTTCAGTAAATTTATTGAACATGACCTGACTCTTGTTTTGGTTTATTTTCAAGCCAGATGGTTCACCAGCCCTTTGCAGCTCTTGTACGTGTCTTTTCAGCTCTTCTGGGTCTTGTGAAAGACAAACGGTATCATCTGGGGACCTAAGATTATTTAAGTACGCACCATTAATCCTTTTTCCATCTTGTTCACAATCCAGATGGTTGCTGTAGAACCTGGATGTGATCCATTGTACTGAATCCACTTCTGAATCCTGCTTGCTCCCTTGGTTGTGCGTCATTAAGTTTTCTTAGTATTCTTTTGGATATTATCTTGGTGAAAACTTTGCACACCACTGATAGGAGGCTTATTGGACGATAGTGTTTTAAATCTTCCCGTGCTCATTTCTTATGAAAAAGAATCACTTCGGTATTTTTCCATAAGCTGGGTACTTCTTGTTGTTTAAGGCATTTTGAGTATAATTAGTGCTTTATGTAAAGTCCGACCACCAGCTTTTAACATCTCCACAGTTATACCATCCTTTCCTGGAGCCTTGCCATTTTGAATCGAATCTATAGCCTTTGTCAGTTCCTCCACCAAGATATCCGGAACTACGGTTCATCAGTGGGCATTGCTGTTCCTGTCTGATTCTGGTCCTCATATAACTTTGAATAAAATCTTCGGACAACCTCTAACATTTCCATCCGTTCCCTGCATATTGTACCATCCTCAAGCATTTAAGAAAACATGTATGTTCTTTTCTTTCTCAGCTTTGTTAATTCCCCTGTTTTCTTCCAGAGTTTTTTTGCACTAGCTGCATGTTGAATCAGCGCGTTTCCTCTCGAATACGCTTTCATGTACATCTAATATTTTCACGGATGGTAGCTAATGTTTCTAAATTATTCCGGGTGTCGATACGTTCATTTTGTAAAGAATCAGGACGTTTCGCCAAAATTTCATTTGGCATTTTCAAGTGTTGTCCGTTTCGAGTGAAGAGGCTAACTGACGTGTACGGGTCGTTGCCTCGGCTCTTGTAGGTAGCGGGCGATTGCGCTGATTGTAACGAGGTAGTTAGAATATACACGGCGCTCGGCAACGCTGTCTGTCGGGTGTCCGTTTATTGATTTTTTCTTCTCGTCGAATCCATCCTAATCAAAGGCTTCAACTTTGCCCTTGCCCACAACATAGACCAATAAAAGAAATAATTTCGAACGTTGAATCAACCCTAGACGACAAACCAGATGAAGAAGCAGAAATAATCAG